>JAJIBD010005913.1:0-127596 GCA_021461705.1 Cryptotis parvus | reverse complement strand
ACACACACACACACACACACACACACACACACACACACACACACACACCTTTTCCTGGTGTGTCAGTGACACCCTCAAGCAGCAGGCAGGAGCCGACGCGTGCCTGCATATATGTGCCCTGGGTTATTTCTAAGGACAGAACCCAAGGGACCGGAGCTAGAGCACAGCAGGGAGGGCGTTTGCCTTACACGCGGCCGAACCGGGTTTGATCCCTGGCATCCCATGTGGTCCCCCGAGCACCATCAGGAGTAATTTCTGAACGAAGAGCCAGGAGGTTCTTGAGCATCACCAGGTGTGACTCAAAAAGCCAAAAAACAAAAAAAAAAAACAAAAAACCCAAAACCCAATCCCACAGGGCGTCTCTCTCAGAATAAGAGGCCTCTGTGGGTGAGCTGACCCCCGCAGGCCACCTGAGGCTTCCGCATTGACGCTGTTTGCATGGAGCATTTGTTTGTCATGGGAGGTTCGGTTCAGACTAGGCCAGTAGTCGTGAAGCTCCAGCCGATGGAAGCAGGTGGGAGTCTCCTGACGGCCCGCCTGACTCCTCAGAACACAGAACAGGGTCTGGTTAAGCTCCGAGGAGCGTACCTGCATTTAGGTGCTTCTCCTGTAAGGGCTGGAGTGATCATACAGCCGGGAGGCCACTTGCTGTGCACAGGACGACCTGGGTTTGATCTCCGACATCCCAAAGGGTCCCCCAAGCACTGTCAGGAGTGATCCCTGAGTGCAGAATCAGGAGTAACCCCTGAGCATCACTGGCTGTGGTCCAAAAACCAAAAGGAGGGAGGGAGGGAAAAAGAGAAAGGAAGGAAGAAAAAAGAAACGAAGGAAGAAAGAGAAGGGGGAGAGAGAGAAGAGAGAGAGGAGAGAGGAGGAGAAAGAAGAGAGGAGAGAGGAGAAGAGAGGAGAAAGAAGAGAGGAGAGAGAGAAGAGAGGAGAAAGAAGAGAGAGAAGAGAGAGAGGAGAGAGGAGAAGCAGGATCCTTTCTCCTCCCCCTTGGGAGTTTGCTTTCCTTCCAGATGCTCCTGGGTTAGAACTCAAGAGCTGTTCTAATTTTGTTTCTGGGAGTGCTCTTTCATTAAAAACAACAGCAACAGCAGCAGCAACAACAACAAAACAAGGGAATAAAGATTATTTTTATCTGTACTTTTTCTAAATGAAGATTTACCTGTGTAATTAAATTTGCCTAGATAAGAAATCAATATATGTGGAGATCCACTAAAATACAGTTTCGTTTCCATTGAGATATTTGACCAAATTCATTATGTCTAAAATTTTTTTTTGCTGTGTTCTTTGGGATTTTTGTTCGTTTGCCTTTTGGGTCCCACCTGGCAGTGTTCAGGTGTTACTCCAGGCTCTGCACTCAGGAATTATTCCTGGTAGTGCTGGGGATCTAACGCAGGTCGATCATGAACAAGGCAAGTGCGCTACCCACTGTGCTATCTCTCTGCCCCCCTGTTTAATTAAGGTCAGAGCCTCATCCTGGTACAGAGGTCATGTCTAACTAAGCTCCTTAGCTGTGCTCCAGGAAATTCACTGCAGACGGATAAGCAGGTGCTTCTGTCTCAGCTGAAACACTCAAATGAGCACATTCTCATTTCAAGCCTGCTGTCCACGAGTCCCACGTCGCCGTCGGCTCTCACGTTGCAGTTCTAGGTCACGTCACTGCCGCAGAGGCTAAATGTCCCTGAAATCTAAAAATATTTACAATCTGGCCTTTTGCACACAATGTTGTTGACTCCTCCTCCAAGCGGGTAGCAAGAGCCTTAATTACTAACTTGGTTTCCCCTTTTTCAACAATCTTTTGGGCCGCACCCAGCAGTGCTCAGGGCTTCCTCCCGGCTTTGTGCTCAGGGATCGCTCCTAGGGAGGCTCAGGGGGCCTGGGATCGAACCTAGTCACTGCACACCTCCCTGATGTCTGGCCCAGCCCCGTTATGTTAACACCTCGGGTCTGGGACTCTGCCTGGAGTTCTCCTCTCTGAAAGTAGGGGCGCCTTGCAGCATCGGGCCCCTGCGGGGAGCCCACAGTGGCCCGGGCCCGGGGTCCTCCTAGCAGGTGAGGGTGAGGCTTGTCAGAGCTTCTTCCATCCTCCTGGTCTACAGAAGGGCCTGAGGGCTTTACCCTCATACGCACACACTCTACATACTCTCTCTCACACACACACACCCATTCACTCATACACACATTCGCGCATACACTTCCATATAGTCACTCATACACACATTAATACTTATTCATACACACATGTACCCACACACACTCTCTCACACTCACACACACACATTCGCGCATACACTTCCATATAGTCACTCATACACACACACTCATGCTTATTCATACACACTTACCCACACACACTCTCACACTCATGCACACACTCATGCACACACACTCATTCATACACTCACACACACTCTCACGCACTCACACTCATACACTCACACACACACACTTACTCATATACACATTCACGCATACACTTTCATACACACAGTCACTCATACGCACACTCATGCTTATATATACACACTTACCCACACACACTCTCACACTCATGCACACATTCATACACACACATCACACACATTCGCACTCATGCACACACTCATACACACTCACACTTATATACACTCACACACACTTGCACTTACACTCACATACTCACATACTCATGCACACACTTGCACTCACACACACTTGCACACACACAAACACTTGCACACACTTGCGCTCATACAGACATTCGACTCATACGCACTCACACACACCTTCAAACTCTTTCAGTGTTAACTGCTAAATACAGTTGAATTCCATAGGCTTGTGCTTGTGACTCATGAAACGCACCCACCGGTCAGCTCCTGCCCCTTGGGCCTGGCCTCTAGATGCCAGTCTTCCGACTGTGCACATGAGCCTCTCGTTTCTTCTGCCCCCAAAGGCGCCACAGGTGCCTGGCTCTGTCCCGCTCGTCTGCCTGGGAAGTTCACCAGAGGTTTATTGAATGAGTGGTTCTGGCCACTGAGCCTGGCTCTGGTCTTTGCAGTTCCTCAGAGTTTGAGAGCCGGCCCTGAGGGTGTCAGCCACATACACACACATTTGTCGGAGCCAACCTTGTGGTGTCAGTCACATACACACACTTGTCTGAGCCAACCTTGTGGGTGTCAGTCACCTGCACACTTAGTCTGAGCTTACCCTGAGGGTGTCAGTCACATACACACAGTGTGAGCTGGCCCTGCGGGTGTCAGTCACATACACACACTTAGTGTGAGCTGGCCCTGCGGGTGTCAGTCACATACACACAGTCTGAAATAGTAGAGCTCAGAGCAGTCAAGTGTTCAGTACTTGTACCGATGGTATACTTTCATGCTTGTGAAAGTATAAATTCTTACATACTAACAATTATGGACCTCAATTCCATGACCTGTTACTTACGGGTTGCGCCATACCCTCTGGTGTTTGGCTCCTGGCTCTGTGCTCAGGGGACCGTAGAGTGCCAGGAATTGACAGCTGGTGGGCTGGTGCATGCAAGCAAAGCACCTGAACCCCTGGACTATGTTATTTCTTTTAATCAGGCAGTTATATTTCGTTGGATTTTTGGCCTTGCCTGGTGGTGCATAGGGGTTGCTCCTAGCTTGGTGCTCAAGAGATAGGGCAGGGTAGAAACAACCCAGAGTTCCCCCGCACAACACTTGTCGCGTGAGTTATCTCCACAGCCTCAGGCCTTGTCACTGACCGTGCGAGCTCTTCAGGGGCTCCCGGGTGGGAGAATGAAAGACACCAGGAGTTGTTCATCAGGTCGCCATCAGCAAAGGTGACGGGCGCAGCGCAGGCAGGCCAGGGCCGGCATGGCTCCACGCACACACACAGACATACACCATGACACACCACGAACACACATATACGCATAGACACACATACAGACACGTGTACACATACACAGACATGTGCACGTTCAGATATACACAGACACACACAGGTAGAGTACACACAGATACACACAGACACACATAGACACATGGACACTTACGTGGAGACACAGGCACACTCAGATACACACGTAGACACAGATACACACAGATATGCATATAGACACAGGTCAGCACACAAAGACACAGATAAATACACCTGGACAGGCACTCACACCTAAACATCTAGTGACACAGTCACACATGGGCACACAAACATACACACATAGACACACACACACACACACACACACGATGCCCTAATGTCACTTGACCCTTGACCACCTCTGTGTGCCCTCACGTGCGGAGAGGAACCGAGGGCAGATCCGTGCTCCATGGCCACGTGGGTCAGTTCCTTTGTCCACAACTGACCTCCCCTCCCTGTTCTAGAAGAGGCCCCAGGGTTGTGCGGGAACAAGCTACGATGTCACAGCAGCGCACTGTGTGGCGTGTGCTCGCTACACCAGGAGTGGGTCGCCTACTGGCTCCTCTGCGGCGGGGCAGCGCCCGAGGCATGGTGTGACACTGGGTCGGAGGGGGCCGCCTGTGGTGTGGATGTCTGTGTGGGCAGGGGTTCACGCCTGTCTCTGCGCCCCCCCACCCCACCGCTTCCCATTTCCTCACTCCCCTCTCCTCCTCGCAGTGCATCAAGACCTATAACTCAGACTGGTTCCTGGTGAACTACAAATACGAAGATTATTCAGGCGAGTTCCGGCAGCTTCCAAAGTGAGTCGGGGGTATTGTCCCGGGAAGGCACGTGGGCTCAGCATGCTTTAGGAGGAAATTGTCTTCATCACCTCCAGAATTGGTGGACACATGTCCATCAGCAGCCCTGTGGCCGTCCAGTATTAACAGGGCATTGATATTAGGACTCTGACGGGGCCGGAGCAATAGTCCAGCAGGGAGTGTGTTTGCCTGGCACGCGGCTGACTTGGGTTTGATCCCCGCATCCCATATGGACCCCGAGCAACTCCAGGAGTAACACCTGAGTGCAGAGCCAGGAGGAACCCCTGAGCATCACTACTATCACTATCTTCCCGTTAATCATCTATTTGCTAGAGCGGGCACCAGTAATATCTCCATATGTCCTGTCTCATGCTAGTAGAAGCCAAAGGCATCCACTTGCTCCAGGAACATAAAGAGCCTCAAACCATTATATTAGGTCATGGGAATGACCTAATATAATTGTTACTGGTATTTGGCATATCATATACAACACGAGCAGCTTGCCAGGCTTGCAGTGTGGGTGGCATACTGTTGTAGTCACCTCTAAATAAAGCATTTATTGATGAACAGCGCGGCCGCTAGTGGCCAAAGCCGGGCTATAATAGTCTGGTCTGCTGGGTGGAGTTGTGACGAGAGGGAAGTCCGAAGTGGAAAATGGCGGGCCCCATGGAGTTAGGGGAGGGTGGTCTGGCTTGTTGTGAGGCTCTGCTGGGGTGGCAGGCCAGGGCTAGAACCCGCCATGCCTACCGGGCAGCTGGGCACAGGGAGAGCAAGTAGCAGCTCTGCCCCATATCTGAGAGTCTCTGGTTCAGCATACCTGGGCTGGATTGAAAAAAAAACTGCTGCAGGGTGGGTGTCGATGATTCGGGCTGTGATAGTCTGGTCTGCTGGGTGGAGTTGTGAGGAGAGGGAATGACCAGGTGTGACCCTAAAAGCCAAATAAATAAATAGATGGCATGGTGGTACTAACAGGATTGTACTGGCAGGACTAGTAAGTAGCAGGACTAGTAAGTAGCAGGACTAGTAAGTAGCAGGGCTAGTAAGCAGCAGGACTAGTAAGTAGCAGGGCTAGTAAGCAGCAGGACTAGTAAGCAGCAGGACTAGTAAGTATCAGGGCTAGTAAGCAGCAGGACTAGTAAGCAGCAGGACTAGTAAGCAGCAGGACTAGTAAGTAGCAGGACTAGTAAGCAGCAGGACTAGTAAGTAGCAGGGCTAGTAAGCAGCAGGACTAGTAAGCAGCAGGACTAGTAAGCAGCAGGACTAGTAGGCTGCTAGTAGAGCGGTGATGGACTGTGCATTAGTACTGTGGAGGTAGGCGCTAACCAATTTAATTATGTCCAGTGCTTTTTTATTTTTAGGGTAGCACTGATAAAAAGCAAATGAATGTTTTGTTTTTGTGCCTTGGGGGCTCAGGGCTTACTGCCTCTGTGCTCAGGGATCACTCGGCCAAATCCAGGGGACCACATAGGGTGCTGGGGATTGCAAAGTAAGCGCATTGCCAACTGTTCTATCTCTCCAACCCTTAAATATTTTTCCAGTCACTGTCACTGTCTTCCCGTTGTTCATCAATTTGCTCACGTGGGCACTAGTAACATCTCCGTAAGTCCTGTAGAAAGCAAGTGTAGCCCAAGGGCATCTGCTTGCTCCAGGGACAGGAAGAGCCTCAAACCATTCTTTAGGTCATGGAATTGAGGTCCATAATTGTTACTAGTTTTTGGCCTAACAAATAAAACACGGGTAGTTTGCCAGGCTCTGCCGTGTAGGTGGTTTAGTATTTTTCCAGTAAGGATTAGAAAACTAAATGTGACTGTATTGAAAGAGACAAGGTAGTGTGTTTCAAAAAAACCTTTCAAAGGGCTGGAGCGATAGTACAGCAAGAAAGGCAATTGCCTTGCACGTGGTTGACCTGGGTTCGATGCCCAGCGTCCCATATGGTTCCCCAAGCACTGCTAGAAATGAACCCTGAGCACAGAGCCAGGAGTGATCCCTGATCACTGCCAGGAGTGTTGTGCCCCTTCCCCCTGCCCGCAAAACAAATAAAAAAGCAAAGAAGTTTCCCCCAAACCCTTCAGTCATGTTTGAATACCACAAAAGCAAGCGAGCTTGCTTGTGCTGTCTGCAAAACAACGGGGTTCAGGGACGCTTCCCCCTGGACTGGTGGACAGGGACCCACCCTGCAATGCTGGGAGTGATGCCTTAGGACAGCGTCCCTGGAGTCTGTTTTGAAACTCGGAAGCAGACATGTGCGATTGGGTTTCAGAAGTAACCGCAGCCTGGTGCGACCCTGTTCCCATCCATTTCCCTGTGCCTGTGTGTGAGTGGGGCCATTGGACCCTGGCAGGCCGATACTCTGCTCCCCCTGGGTGGTTCAGCCTCTCCTTGACTGTGTTCCGCCCGCTCCCTGGGGCCTGTGCACAGCCTCGGCCAAGAACACTCCCCTCCCCGCCGCCTTCTCCAGATGCCTGGGCTCCCCCCTGTTCCCCCCCCCAACACCTCTTGGCGCCTGCACAGTTCTCCCCACTGGCCCTGGGCAGCCTCTCTTCCCTGACCGCTCTGTCCCTGCTGTCCCCCAGCTCCAGGACCACAGACAACCAGAGGCCACCAGTCACCTAACGATGCATTTTTTTTGCTGATATTTTCCTCCTGTGCTGTGATGAGAGCTTCCAGTTGAGCCTGGGAAAGTGGGGGCGCTCTGTGATGTGAGCTAGGACCCAGGGTACTCTGTGATGGTGAGGGAGGACCCAGGGTACTCTGTGATGGTGAGGGAGGACCCAGGGTGCTCTGTGATGGTGAGCGAGGACCCAGGGTACTCTGTGATGGTGAGGGAGGACCCAGGGTACTCTGTGATGGTGAGGGAGGACCCAGGGTACTCTGTGATGGTGAGGGAGGACCCGGGTGCTCTGTGATGGTGAGGGAGGACCCGGGGTACTCTGTGATGGTGAGGGAGGACCCAGGGTACTCTGTGATGGTGAGGGAGGACCCGGGGTGCTCTGTGATGGTGAGCGAGGACCCGGGTGCTCTGTGATGGTGAGGGAGGACCCAGGGTGCTCTGTGATGGTGAGCGAGGACCCAGGGTACTCTGTGATGGTGAGGGAGGACCCAGGGTGCTCTGTGATGGTGAGGGAGGACCCAGGGTGCTCTGTGATGGTGAGGGAGGACCCAGGGTGCTCTGTGATGGTGAGGAGGACCCGGGTGCTCTGTGATGGTGAGGGAGGACCCAGGGTGCTCTGTGATGGTGAGGGAGGACCCAGGGTACTCTGTGATGGTGAGGGAGGACCCAGGGGTGCTCTGTGATGGTGAGGGAGGACCCAGGGTACTCTGTGATGGTGAGCGAGGACCCGGGTGCTCTGTGATGGTGAGGGAGGACCCAGGATACTCTGTGATGGTGAGGGAGGACCAGGGTGCTCTGTGATGGTGAGGGAGGACCCAGGGTGCTCTGTGATGGTGAGGGAGGACCCAGAGTGCTCTGTGATGGTGAGGGGAGGACCCAGGGTGCTCTGTGATGGTGAGGGAGGACCCGGAGTGCTTTGTGATGGTGAGGGAGGACCCAGGGTGCTCTGTGATGGTGAGGGAGGACCCAGGGTGCTCTGTGATGGTGAGGAGGGCCCAGGGTACTCTGTGATGGTGAGGGAGGACCCGAGTGCTCTGTGATGGTGAGGGAGGACCCAGGGTACTCTGTGATGTGAGCGAGGACCCAGGGTGCTCTGTGATGGTGAGGGAGGATCCGGGTGCTCTGTGATGGTGAGGGAGGACCCAGGGTGCTCTGTGATGGTGAGGGAGGATCCGGAGTGCTCTGTGATGGTGAGGGAGGACCCGGGTGCTCTGTGATGGTGAGGGAGGACCCAGGGTGCTCTGTGATGGTGAGCGAGGACCCAGGGTACTCTGTGATGGTGAGGGAGGACCCAGGGTGCTCTGTGATGGTGAGGGAGGACCCAGGGTGCTCTGTGATGGTGAGGGAGGACCCAGGGTACTCTGTGATGGTGAGGGAGGACCCGGGTGCTCTGTGATGGTGAGGGGACCCAGGGTGCTCTGTGATGGTGAGGGAGGATCCAGGGTACTCTGTGATGGTGAGGGAGGACCCGGGTGCTCTGTGATGGTGAGGAGGAACCTGGGTGCTCTGTGATGGTGAGGGAGGACCCGGGGTGCTCTGTGATGGTGAGCGAGGACTCAGGTGCACTCTGTGATGTGAGCGAGGACCCAGGGTGCTCTGTGATGTGAGCGAGGACCCAGGGTGCTCTGTGATGGTGAGGGAGGACCCAGGGTGCTCTGTGATGGTGAGGGAGGACCCAGGGTACTCTGTGATGGTGAGGGAGGACCCAGGGTACTCTGTGATGGTGAGGGAGGACCCAGGGTACTCTGTGATGTGAGCGAGGACCCAGGGTGCTCTGTGATGGTGAGGGAGGATCCGGGGTGCTCTGTGATGGTGAGGGAGGACCCAGGGTGCTCTGTGATGTAGGAGGACCCGGGTGCTCTGTGATGGTGAGGGAGGACCCGGGTGCTCTGTGATGGTGAGGGAGGACCCGGGGTGCTCTGTGATGGTGAGGGGAGGACCCGGGTGCTCTGTGATGGTGAGGGAGGACCCAGGGTACTCTGTGATGGTGAGGGAGGACCCAGGGTACTCTGTGATGGTGAGCGAGGACCCGGGTGCTCTGTGATGGTGAGGGAGGACCCAGGGTGCTCTGTGATGGTGAGGGAGGATCCGGGTGCTCTGTGATGGTGAGGGAGGACCCAGGGTGCTCTGTGATGGTGAGGGAGGACCCGGGGTACTCTGTGATGGTGAGGGAGGACCCGAGGTTCTGTGATGGTGAGGGAGGACCCAGGGTGCTCTGTGATGGTGAGCGAGGACCCAGGGTGCTCTGTGATGGTGAGGGAGGACCCAGGGTACTCTGTGATGGTGGGAGGACCCGGGTGCTCTGTGATGGTGAGGGAGGACCCAGGGTGCTCTGTGATGGTGAGGGAGGATCCGGGGTGCTCTGTGATGGTGAGGGAGGACCCAGGGTGCTCTGTGATGGTGAGGGAGGACCCAGGGTGCTCTGTGATGGTGAGCGAGACCCAGGGTGCTCTGTGATGGTGAGGGAGGACCCAGGGTACTCTGTGATGGTGAGCGAGGACCCGGGTGCTCTGTGATGGTGAGGGAGGACCCAGGGTGCTCTGTGATGGTGAGGGAGGACCCGGGTGCTCTGTGATGGTGAGGGAGGACCCGGAGTGCTCTGTGATGGTGAGGGAGGACCCAGGGTGCTCTGTGATGGTGAGCGAGACCCAGGGTGCTCTGTGATGGTGAGGAAGGACCCAGGGTGCTCTGTGATGGTGAAGGGAGGACCCAGGGTGCTCTGTGATGGTGAGCGAGGACCCATGGGTGCTCTGTGATGGTGAGGACTCATGTCCTGGAGCCAGAGCCATAGCACAGCAGACAGGGTGTAGTTTGCCTCGCATGCAGCCAACTGGGTTTGATCCACATTCCATCTGGTTCCGCAGCTCTGCTGGGAGTGATCCCTGAGTGCAGAGCCAGGAGTGGCCCAAATACCAAAAAAGCAAACAAAAGGATAGAAAAGGGACCAGTTTGGCAAGAGTAGTTGGAAACTAGTCTAGAATTGAGCATTGTAGAAAGAGACACATGATGAACCTTCAGTGTCTATAGAGCAAACCACAGTGCACTAAAAGGGGAGAGGGAGGGTGTCGGAGAGTGCTGGGCGCCCTGACCAAATCTGGGAGCAGGGCATAGGGATCCCTTTCGGCCCCAGGGGATCGGCCGTAGGTGGACAGAGAAAGAAGCGAGAATCCAGCAAAGTTTCCGAAGGCCTTACTCACACTTATACTTGTATACAGTCTGGTAACAGGAAAACCCCAGACTTTAGGTTCCTAGCTGGACCCCGCCACGTGTAGGTTTAGAATCCTAGGCCAAGATGGCCACTACCATGTGCTATGGCCCAACAGGGAAGAGAAAGGAGAGGAGGAGAGAGAGGCAGAGAGCAAAGAGGAAGAGAAAAGGCGAAAAGGGTGGAAAGGCGTTGAAGAAAGCAGGCTACAGCTTTTAATAACTTTTCAGCCCAGACTGGCCCACATCAACGGAAAGCAGTTAGGGTCAGTCCCCTCAGGTAACTTCTCCTAGGACCTCACCTAGTCCTGTTGGAATGTTAATATCCCCCAGCCAAGGCTACAGTTTTCCAACAGGCCCTATGTAGTTGGGGGGGAAGGGCATGTATCTGTACCATGGCTATTCTACAGCCAGGTATATATTTCTCCAAGCCCTCACAAGATTCTCATCTTACTTCATAGCTGTTTCGTATATTAGTCTTTAAACTTAGAGAGCCACGCTTGCTTGCTTGCTTAGAGGCAAACAGCATTTCTCTCTGGTCTAATTACTTAGAGATCCAACATGGCTAGGTAAATATACTGGTAAGATCTATCTAGTTCCACGATGATTGTAGTAGCATGAGAGAAAATATTTAAGTATGTATACTTGCTAACATAGAACACATGGTAAGATACACAGCCACAAAAAGTCACAGATTCAAACTGTTTTCTGCCCTTTATCCACAAAGTGGCCTGCAGGAGGTAACTCCAGGCAAGATGCAGAGGCTCTGGACAGCAGTGTACTGCAACAGGAGGGAGGGAGAGCGAGAGAGCGAGAGAGAGAGAAAGAGAGAGAGAAAGAGAGAGAGAAGTGTCTGCCATAGAGGCAGGTTGGGGTATGAAGGGGGTGGGGGAAGGAAACTGGGGATGTTGGTGTTGGGAAATGTGCACTGGTGGAGGGGCGGGTGTTGGAACACTGTATGACTGAAACCCAATCAGGAGCAGCTTTGTAACGATAATCTCATGATGATTTAATACATAAACAAACAAACACGCAAATCACATCTTTAAAAAGGAAGCAGGCTCTGGAGTCTGCAGCCCGGCTTCCTCCTCCAGGCACTGCCCTTCCAGGGCCCTCACCCCCCGGCCCAGTGGAGAGGTCAGAGCCACCCGCTGAGGAATCTGAGGAGAGCAAGACGCGGGGAAGGGAGCCCGTGCTTGGCGCGGAGTTGGGGGCAGCTCCAACACTGCCATTGTCACCGATCCCTCGCTCACATTGGGGACCCGGTCGCCTTAGATACAGGGACATGCCCCACCCATCCATTTGCCATTTTCTCTCAGGAACGGCCCCTCAGAGTCACTCGGCCGAGTGTCTGGGGCCCCACGAGCACTCCCCTTTAGATGGTCCGTGGCTGCCTCCCAACAAGCCCCATCCCCTTGTCTACGCAGTGTGTGGGGTCATAGTGAGTCGGGGCCACGGCTCCCAGAGAGCAGGCGCGGGGTTGGCGGCTCCTTGTGCCCTCAGCCCGTGGCTCCTTCTCTGAGCGTCCACGAGGCACCCGTGCGACTCCTTGCTCTCCTCTCTTCCAGCAAAGCCGTCAAGTTGGACAAGCTCCCGGTGCACGTCTACGAAGTGGACGAGGAGGTCGACAAGGATGAGGTAGGCGGGGCGGTTGCCGGCAGATCTGACGCTGGACGGGGGCCGTAGCCTTGGTTCCTCAGCCAGTGAGCTCCATGATGAAGCCGAGGAAGCAGGAGTTGGAATGTTGCCGGGACCGGGCGGGGGTTTTCTCTCCCGTGTTGTTGGAGGGCTTGAAGTAAGACGTAGGGTTGGGCATCCCGGGTTCTGTTCTTCTGTTCTGAGATCGGTTTTCAAAGGTCTGGCTCAGGTTTGGCTCTGGTGCAGAACGGTATCGGGATTACTTAGACCTTCCGCTCAGGTTGTTTTTCCACGGGACGTCTGCCAGCGCCTTGGCAGGGAATAGAAACCAGTCGGCTGTTTCGGGCCCCTTGGCTTTGGGAGAAGCCCGGGGCTCCAGCGTTCTGACCTTTCCACTCCCCACCCCGCCCCGTCTATTGCTGGGAGCGATGACCATGACCAGACAGTGGGCATTGGGTCACCAGACCGACGGGGTCCAGGCAGCCAAGTAGAAGAGTCGGTCCCAGCCTGTCTGCACGTCTTGTTTTCCTCATTCAGTATTTAGGGCGTATCTGGGAGCCTGGCGTTTGCTTCCCACCCTGGCTTTCAAAACATTCAAAGCGATTTTCAATTGTCAGCTAAGGCCCAACAGCAACCATTGAAGCCACTTTTTTTTTTTTTGCCCATTTTTGGGGTCATACCTAGCGATGCTCAGCAGTTACTCTGCACTCAGGAATTAGTCCTAGTCATGCTCGGGTACCCTGTGGGATGCCAGGGATCCAATCCGGTTGGTCGCGTGCCAGGCAGGTGCCTTACATGCTGTACTGTCACTCTGGCCCCTCAAAGCCACTTTGGAGGCAGTTCTGGGAGGAGGTAGGCGGCCATCCAAGAAGAGAAACAGGATTTGAGATTTGGTGCTGACCCCTCCGGGAGGAGAACCCACGAGAATGACGCCATTACGCCCCAAGCGTCAGACTCTGGATGGTCACACCGTCTTCATCATTACTGATTGCGAGCACAGCAACGACACGTCAACGTGGATACTGGGATGGTTGGAGGCGGAGCCCAAGAAAGGGTCTTTATCGTAGAGTAGCTTCCTGTACAGTGAGAGAAAGCACGTTGGAGACGTGTCTCCTACACGTGTTGGAGACGTGCTGGAGACCAGTCTTGGTGGAGCGTCTGGGTGGGCGCATACTCGATGCCCCCCCGCCTCGCCTGTGGGTCCCCTGGGGCAGCCCCACCCAGGGCCACAGGGTTGGGGTGGCAGGAAGCTTCCCAGGTGGTGCGTTTCATCTGCCTGTTCACTAATGTCAGCGGGAGAGGGGTCGACTCCCGGGGCTGCTGGGGTGGCGTTCCGGCTCCTGAGTACAGACGGCTTCTGCCCTTCAGCCCTCAGCTCCCCCTGCCCAAACCAGCCCCTGCCTAAGATACTGTGACTGTAGCGGGCACCATCCTGCCCCCGCCGTGGACTCCGCTCTCCCAGCTGGCCACAGACTGACCGAGGGGGCGCCAGCCCAGCTCTGTCCCTCCCTGTGATCACTGCCCTCTCCCCCGGGCCTCCGCTGCCCCCTCCTCCCTCTCTCCTTCCTCTCTCCCCCTCCTGCTTCCTTCTTTCCCTCTCACCTTTCCCTGAACCGAGTCCCTGGGAAGTTTTCCAGGAATTTGCTTTCTTTGTCCTCTCATGAGAAGGGGAGTGTGATTGGAAAACATTTTCCCTGAACGCCCCCAGTCACCGGCGGGACGGAGATGGTATGTGCTCTCTGCCACCTGAGAATGCACGTTTGGGCGGGAGTGACCCCTGCTGAGTGGATGGCGGGAGAGCAGGGGGCTCAGCTCCCATGGCAGCTGGGGGGCTGTGGGGTTCCAGTGTGAGCAGGGGCGCTGGACTGACTTGGCCTGCGGACGGACGCACTGACGGCAGGTCAGAGCAGGAGCCTGAGCTCAGAGTCGCCTCTGTCCTAGGATGCTGCGTCCCTGGGCTCACAGAAAGGGGGGCGTCACCAAGCACGGATGGCTGTACAAAGGCAACGTCAACAGCGCCATCAGCGTGACCATGCGGGTAGGGGATCCTCCCTGTCCTCCCCCCGAAACAGCGCTGATACCCAATGCGGGGACAGTCTAGCAAGCAGAAGTGACCTCGGCTCGCCACACACCTCCCTGGTCATCCCCGCACCGAGCAGCTCAGCCCCCAACCTCCCCGCATCACCCTCCATCCCCAGTCCAGTCGCGGGGATCTGAACCCTCCTAGTCACAGGGCGGTCAGGGATGGTATGTGCATGTTTGGGGGGGAGCGACTCCTGTCTGTGTGGATGGAGCTAGCGGAGAGCAGGGGGCTCAGACCCCATGGCAGGGGGCCGGGGCTGTGGGGTTCAGTGTGAGCAGGGGAATGATGACAGGGAGGGGTTGCAAAGGGGAAACGTCAAACCAGTCAGACCAGTGGGATGTGCGGCGAGAAGCAGGGATGGGAGGGAAGGGCGGGCTGGTGGGGTGGGTGGGGCTTGCAGGGGGTGCAGGGGGAGGAGCAGATGTGGGGAAGTGTAGAGCGGGAAGGGCTCCAGGCCCAGGGCTGCGGCCTTCCTGCCTACATGCTCTCCTGTGTGTCCCTGGGTTGGCCTCAGGGCTGCCGGGCAGCTTGGTGAGGTCTTGGCCTATGGCAGGGCCCTGGACCGTGTCTGCAGGATGGATGTTCAGTGGGACCCAGAGAGGGGATGGAACTGCCTGTCCCCCAGGGCCGGGCCGCCAGTGAGCTGCTCACTACACTGGGGGTGGGAGTCTGTGTCGCTGCGTTTCTCACACAGAGCCTCTGTGTCTCTGTGTGTGTGTAATGTATATTGTGTATATGTGTGTCTATGTATATGTGTCTGTGTGTGTCTGTGTATATGCATGTGTCTGTGTGTATGTGTACATGTATATTGTGTCTGTGTATATGTGTGTGTACATGTGTGTATGTGTTTCTATGTTTGTGTACATGTGTGTATGTGTGTGTGTCTCTGTATGTGCTTCTCTTCCTCAGTCATTTAAAAGACGGTTCTTCCACCTGATTCAACTCGGGATGGATCGCACAATTTGAATTTCTACAAAGATGAGAAGATCTCCAAAGAGCCCAAGGGCTCCATCTTCCTGGACTCGTGCATGGGTGTGATTGTGGTGAGTGGCCATGAGCTTCCCGTGTCCTGTTCCCTGGAGTGGTTAGTGGCCCAGGGGTGGGTTATTGGGCCTCAACAGATGCTTCCCCAAGTGTCAGTGTTGGTGCTTGGGGCAAAGATCCGGCTGACGAACGAGTAAAGGTTCATCGGTCCACATTTTATTGACTTATCTTTGGGTTGGCTTTTATTGGCAGTGTGTTCATGGCTTATTCCTGGCTCTGTGCTCAGGGATTGCTTTTGATGGGGCTCAGGGAACCGTCTGGGGTGGTGGGCATCCTACCCGGGTCGGCCGTGCCTGGCAAGCACCTTTCCCACCACGACATGGCTCCAGCCCTTTTGGCATTTTAGAGACTGGGTCTGTGACACATTGTGATGGGTCTCAAGCGTAGGGGGTTCTTGGGGCCACACCTGCCCATGCTCAGGGATTACTCCTGACTCTGGAGGACTATTTTTTTTTTTTGCTTTTTGGGTCACACCCAGCAATGCTCAGGGGTAGCTCCTGACTGCACTCAGGAATTACTCCTGGTGGTGCTGCGGGGACCATATGGGATGCTGGGGATCGAACCCGGTCAGTTGCATGCAAGGCAAATGACCTACCTGTGGTGCTATTGCTCCGGCCCCATTACTCCTGACTCTGCACTCAGGAATTACGCCTGGTGGTGCTTGGGGCGGCATATATAAGATGCCAGGAATCAAACCTGGGTCAGCCGCAGCAAAGCAAGCGCCCCCCCACTGTGCTCTCAGCTCCAGCCCCGAGATTGTGTGTCTAGCACAAGACTTGGCCCTTTTCCCTCCATCAGACCTTGGTTCCATCCTTACCTAAAGTTTCTTAATGTGTGAAATATGGGGAACAGTGAGGTCTTAAACACCTCACGCCCGCTGTGGGCGATGGAACACTGTGCTCTCTGCTTCCCAGCTCAGAAAAGCCTTTGTTTGTTTGTTTGTTTGTTTCACGCCGTGCACGGCACACACAGACGAAACAGCCCAATTAGTCAGAGGCTGCCCGAGGAGTCTCAGACTGAAGATCATTCAGGCTGATCTCGGGGGCAGCTGGAGGGGGCCGCACAGAGGGCCCCTGTGGTTAATGAAGAGTCTCCTTGACAACCCTCACAATAGAGGCAGTCACCAGGACCGTTGACTCTGCCCCTGAAGCGGCTGCATTTCCACGGCTGGCACGGCCCTGCAGCTCAGTTCTAGAATGAGGGTTTTGGTGGGGCCGGTACCCCAAGACTGGAGAGCCAGCACACTGGTGTGGCCTCAGGCATTGCTTGCTTCCCGCACACGCGTGCTCACTCGATGTTAAGCGGGTGGGCGGAAAGCAGCCGGTTCCTCCGGTGAGACGGGCAGAGCAGAGCAGGCTGCACGAATAGGCGTGCCCTACCCCATGCCCGGAAAACGAGACCATTTTAAAGCCTGGTCACTATGTGATGGCCGTTGCCTGCCAGGGTCAGGGGGCTGCCCAGCCTTGGTGACCGTGGAGCATGTCCAGGTAGGTGGAGTGAAGCGCCCGCAGCCTCCCTCCCTGCCCCGATGCAAACCCCCGTGCTCAGGGCCCACTGGCATGATCCCCAACCCAAGTAAGTCATTGAGATTATAAACATGCAGTGCTGCCTTCTTAGGACTAGGTGCTGGAGGAATTGGAAATCGATGAGTGGTTCTGTTCATTGCACAGATGTTTCTTAGGGTTTTCTTGGTGCTAGACTGTGATTTGGGACTCCTATGGCAGTGAGGGGGCAAAAAAAATCTCTGCCCCCTCCCATGGGGAATGTTTAACCACATTTCAGGTTGGAAAATTTACCTCTGTAGAGAGGAGCTGGCACTATAGTATAGTGAGTAAGGTGTTTGCCTGGCACGAGGCTGGAACTGTCCCCAGCACCCCATAATGTCCCCCAAGTCCCGCCAGGAGTAAGCCCTGAACACTGCCAGGTACACTCCAACCTCCCACACCCCCTACAAAAAATGTTTTCAAACTCTGGAGAAAACTCACAGACACGGGCAGACTCACAGACATGGGGCAGAGCTGCTACTGGCTCTCCCTGTGCCCAGCTGCTCACGAGGCACCCAGGAGGGATGGCAGGTTCTAGCCCTGGCCTGCCACCCCAGCAGAGCCTTGCAACAAGCCAGATGACCCCCCACTCCATGAGGGGCCTCCATTTTCCGCATCCGAACTTCCATCTTGTCAGAGCTCCACCCAGCAGATCAGCCTATCACAGCCCGGCTCGCGGCCGCAAGTGGCTGCACGGTTCATAAATAAATGCTGGATTTAGAGATGACTACAAAAGTATGCTACCCACACGGCAGAGCCTGGCAAGCTACCCATGTCATATTTGATACGCCAAATACCAGTAACAATTTTAGACCTCATTCCCATGACCTGATGGAATGGTTTGAAGCTCTTTATGTTCCTGGAGGTGTCCTTGGGCTCTACTAGCATGAGACAGGACATATGGAGATGTTACTGGGTGCCCGCTCAAGCAAATCGATGATGAACTGGAAGACAGTGATACAGTGAACTCTGGAGAAGTTGCAGCATGGAAAGTGGCCAGTGACAGGCCTTTGTGGGGAGGGGCTCTGCGTTTCCAAGAGCTCGGTCCTGGATGCCAGTGGACTCCCACCGGTCAGTGGATGATAAAGAGAATGACTTGAAGCCTGTCCCAGTCAAAAGGCCACAGCAATAGTCCAGCAGGGAGGGCATTTGCCTGGCATGCAGCCCACCAGAGTTCGATCCCCAGCATCTCAAATGGTCCCCTGAGCTCTCCAGGAGTGATTCCTGAGTGCAGAGCCAGGAGTAAGCTTGGAGCACTGCTGGGTGTGGCCACCCACAAAAAAACAAACAAAAAATAAAAAACAAAACGTGTTTCTCGAGGTTGGAGCAATAGTACAGGGGTTAAGCCTCCTGCCTCGCACACAGCTAAGCCTGGTTTGATTCTCAGTTCTACCTGTGGTTCCTAAGCCCTGCCAGGAGCGTTCCCTGAGCACAGAGCCGGGAGGAAGCCCTGAACACTACCAGGTGGGACAGACTGCTGGAAATGGAAGAAGAGGAAATAAAATATTTAAGTGAAAAAGATACTAGAGGGGCCGGAGCAATAGCACAGCGGGTAGGGCGTTTGCCTTGCATGTGGCCAACCTGGGTTCAATCCCCGGCATCCCATATGGTCCCCCCGAGCACCGCCAGGAGTAATTCCTGAGTGCAGAGCTAGGACTAACCCCTGAACATTGCCAGGTGTGACCCCAAAAAAAAAAAAAAAAGGAAAAGAAAAAGATACTATATCGCTCTCCGTCCTTTGTCTTCCTCAGAATAACAAGGTCAGGCGTTTTGCCTTTGAGCTCAAGATGCAGGACAAAAGCAGCTACCTCTTGGCGGCGGACAGCGAGGCGGAGATGGAGGATTGGGTCGCGGTTCTCAACAAGATTCTGCAGCTCAACTTCGAGGCTGCCATGCAAGAAAAGCGAAACGGAGACGCCCATGAAGGTAGGTGCCTCTCGCTATCCCCCGGGAGCCCATGGGGTTTGGTTTCCGTTATTCGGGGGCTTTCTTGGGGGGGGCTTGGGGTACTCCCCATACTTGGCAGCGCTCAGGGCGTACTTCTGGCTCTGTGCTCAGAGATCACTCCTGATGGGCTCGGGGAGACCGTCTGGGGGCTGGGAATTGAACCTGGATCCTCTGTGTGCAAGGAAGCCCCCCATCTGCTGTGCTGTTGCTCGGCCTCACGTTACTGGGGGTTTTAATATGGGACCCTCTGTGTGCCGCAGACAGGTCAGAAGTGGCACACGTGGGCGGAGAGGGCGGCCTGTCCACAAAGGCTTTGCCATGTTGGAAATTGATGTCCCAAGAGCACTGATGTAAGGCAATCTCGTCATTGGGAGAATCAGGTTGTTGGAGGCAGGAGAGAGACTCTAGGTCCCGAAGTCCAGGAGCCCCACCCTGCAGCCCCAGGCTGTGGACATTGTCTGGGCCTCAGTTGACTGACCTTGAAAATGGGAATAAAATCAGTCCTTGCTGGCAGATGGGAAGATGAAGTTCATGAGTGACGAGTCCGTAGTGTCAGCTGGTCCCTGACTTGAGAATGGCCGTTAGGCCTGATCATATCCTGGGGATTTTTAACCTTCGAGGAGAGGCGGAAAAGCTCCAGCTAAACTGGGGGGATGGCGTTTGGAACCAGGGGAGGGTCTTCCTGTCCCTGACTTTGTCTTCTTGCTAGTTTGGGCCACACCTGGCGGCACTCAGGGCTTCCTCCTGGCTCTGTGCACAGAGACCATCGCTGGTGCCCTAGGGCATTGGGCCTGGGTCAGACTCAACCTTGTGCAAGGCACAGACTTTATCCCCGGCCAGCCCCTGTCCCGTTTTGAGTAAGAGACACTCAACGTGCGATGACTCTGGCTGTGTGTTCTCCCCGTTTTTAGAGCGACGAGCAGAGCAAACTGGAAGGCCCTGGTTCCGGTTTCGATAGCTACCTGCCCGAGCTTGCCAAGGTAAGGGCCCTTCTCTCTTCGGCTCCTCCTGCAACTGGAACAGCTGTTACTTCTATCATGCTTCTACGTTTTATTAATTTTTAAAGAAAAATTTTTTTGGGGTGGCCAGAGCCATAGTATAGCCTACAGCCAACCCAGGTTTGATCTCCAGCATCCCATATGGTCCCCTGAGCACTGCCAGGAGTAATTCATTGTTTTTGCATCACACCCAGAGATGCTCAGGGTTTACTCCTGGCTTTTCGCTCATGAATTACTCCTGGTGGTGCTTGGGGACCATATGGGACGCTGGGGATCAAACCCAGGTCGGCCCTGGTTGGCTGCGTGCAAGGCAAATGCCCTACCCGCCATGCTATCGCCTCCAGCCCTGCCAGGAGTAATTCTTAAATTTTTTAAATTGTGCCTGTATACACACACACACACACACACACAAACACACACACACGCGTGTGTGTGTTTTATATATATAATATATATGAATACATATATAAACACGCACACATACATTATACATAAATATATGCATAAAATTCACATAAATAATGTGCATCTCTTATATCTGTTATAACGAAGCTATGATTGCATTTGTATACATAAAAACATCACAAAAATGCTAACCATGTTCAGTGCTTGCTCCTTGCTCTCAGTTTTAATTCCCAGCCTGCTGGAGAGCCGCACCCTGATCCAGCTGGCATACAGGTTCAGCTCGACCCTGTCATATATTGCGTAACTATTTTTAATCAAACTGTTATATGCTCCCCACTGTGTTTTCTATCGCAGGCAGAGCTGCAGTGAGTAAGCTGTAGTTGTCTCCTTGTGTGTTATCTATGAATGATGCTTTTTTGTTTTTTTTTCAAATGAGACAAATATCTTTGTCTTCTCTGGCCTTTTCTCTTGTCACTCCTCACGGCCTGTGTTTTTTTTCCTGCCAGTGCCATGAAATACAGGCCCTCCACACCCGCGTCTCAAGCCCTGTCATAGAAAAGGTGGCTGATCTCGCTGCAGTGAGAAGCAGGCCTGCTCTCAGCACTGACCCCTGCTTCCAGACAGCATGTGCTTCCAAGACAGGGGAGCCTCCGTCTCTGGCTGGGACTTTCGGGCATTGTTTTTTGGGACCTGCTTATTATCGCAGAGTCGTTTTAGCACCTGCCTATTACAGCTAACTTTAGCTGCCACCTCCTTGGCAAGGGAGAGTTTGGTTTTGTGTGTGCGTTTTTAGCGCTTTTGTGTCTGAGCCGCCTTTTTTGGCACAGAGCTCTCCGTTTGGGCTCAGGTTTGGGAAGGTCGCCACTTCTCAGCGAGAATGGCTGAGCCCGGTGGGTTTGTAAATGCAAGCAACAGAGAGGATGCAGGCTAGAATCCGGCCAGCAGCTTCCCAGCCTTACTGGTGAGCCCGACAGAGACATTGAAAAACATTCGAGCCTAGGAAGCTTTATTGTTCCCTCTGAAGATATCCTTTTTGTTTTCCTCTCCTAGGGAGAGTTTTAAATTGCATGGATAAAGAAAGTGGAAGGGAAAACAAAAACCCCATAAAACCCAACCTATTCAAATTTATTTTCAAACTGCAAGTAACAACCAAATTAGCCAAAGCTCTTTTCAGTTGGTGAAATTGATTTATTTCATTGGCTTCATCCTTCGTTCTTTTTTAAAATTTTTTTTTTGTTCTATTTAATTTTTTTTCTGTTCTATTAAAGTAGAACTTAATAGAACTGTCATGCTCAAGCATGTAGCCCCTGGCGTTCCCGACTGGACACAGTTAACTTCCACCTAAATTAAGGTATAGAACATTCCCGGCCCCAGTATACTGTATGTCGCTCCCAGCCGAAGCCCCTGGTTGTTCTGACACTCCTCACCGTTGACTGGCTCTGACTGCTGCGACCGTTCCAGTCTGTGAACCAGGGGTGCCAGCGTGCCAGGCTTCTTCAGCAGGGCAGCCTGTGGCCCAGATCTTCCAAACACTCGGCAGGTCAGCGTGCTCTGCCCTTCATAGCGAGAGCCAGCAGTCACCTAAACATGCACGTACATTTGCGTGTGCCTGTGTCCATTGGCGTGATCGTATGACGTGTGAGCAGATGTGTGTTTGGTTGAGGTAACACACGTGTTTGCACAACAGGCTTCCTGGAAGTCCCAGAGGCAGCCCCCCAAGCACTGGGGCTTGTGATTCCTCCTTTCCAGGGCTCTAGCGAGGGTTTCGGGGGATTGGCGGGGGAAAGGGCGCAGCCCCAGGGAGGGCCTGTCCCCACTGCCGTTTGTCCTGCTGTCCAGGGGAGCCTGATGTAAGCGTCCAGGGACTCCGGTGCCCAGCCCCTGGCAACCGAGGCTGTAGCACCAGTGTCCGCAGCGGTCCCCAAGCCCCTCCTGGTTGCCTGGTGAAGGAGAGGGTCATTTGTAGCCTAGAGAGGGCAGGCGTGTTGGTTGGTGAGAGCCCGAGGGGCCAGCTGTGCAGGGGGATTCACGCAAGGGAGAAAGGGTGAGAGGACAGTGTGGGGAAGAAGGCGGGGACAGCCGAGAAGCGGTGGAGGGGTCAGGGGCGGGAGGAGGCGTCGGAGGCGGGGGCACGGCAGAAGCGGGTGCAGGTGAATTTCATTGTTGCCCCCAAGTCAGCTCCTCTGTCCCTTCACTCATCTGACTGTCCGGCTCCCATTTCCCCCTGTGTCTGGACGGAGCCGCCCGCGGCGGAACTACCAGCTCCCCGCACAGCCCCGCGGTCCCAGCCCGCTCTGGCTTTCAGAGTATTTTGTAGGTTCTTGGTCCCAGCCCTGTTTGTACATTTAGTCCCGGCAACTCTATTGTTTCCTTATGAGGGGACATGCCGTATCTGCCCCGAAACCTGCTCTTTTCCTCCCATTGTCTCCCGTGGGAACCAAACATACATTGTCAGTGGGACAGTGTTTACGGTATCAGAGCACAGAGTCTCATAAACACTTTCATGGGAGGCACAAACAGCCCATTGGCTTCTTCCCTGTGACATCAAGGGCTCCGGGGTCAGGTGGTCGCGGAACCCCACAGCCTCTTTCTCGGCCTGTCTGGCCTCAGAGGTTCCTGCCTCCTGGTGTAGACAGATCGAAGCACGCACACATGCTCCCCCCCCCCCCTCATCCATAGCTTCTCTATTTGGAGACTTATTTTGGCACTCACCAGCTGCTTGGCTTAATTTGATCCTCCCCCCCCAAGCCCCCATATGGTTCTAAAAGAGGAACATTGTTTTATGTCCGTTCCCACAGCTACCTAAAAACTTCTTTTTCAGCAAGGAAACTTTCCAGGTAACCCATTCACTGAAGACCCCAGAGTAAAGGTGGGGGGGGAGTGAGTTTGTTTGGAGGTCTCTGCAGTTCTGGTCAGAACCCAAGCGGGGGCCCAGAGACACCTTTTCTAGTTGCTGTGAATCCCGAATTCATCTCTGTATTCTACTGTGTGAGGAGAAAAAGGCATTGAATGGAGTGTTACTGTTTACGGGTTTGGGGTCTCCCTTCTGGGGCCTTCTTAGAAGGGCTTTCAGAGGATGCAGTGAGGGGTCCGTGAACCCAGGCCTCATGGGGAGTGCAGGAACAAATCACGGCAGCTCTTTTCATCATTCATTCATTCATTCATTCATTCATTCATTCATCTATCTATTTATCTAGGTGGGTGGCCACGTGGATAAATAGATAGATAGGGGGAGGAGAGGGCGTTGCCGTGGCCGCGGCGCGCACCAGTCCCGAGCGAGTTCGAAGGGAGCGGCGGGCAGAAAAAAAGAAGAGAATGATGAATGAATGAATGAATGAATGAATGAATGAATGATGAAAAGACCCTGAAGGAACGGTTTGAGGTTCTTCATATTCCTGAATCAACTAGATGCCATTGGGCTACATTGGCAGCGTGATAGGGTCCAATGGAAATGTTACTGGTGCCCGCTCGAGCAAATCGATGAATAACGGGATTCAAGTGATCAAGTGATCTATTTATCTACCTATTTATTTACTTACTTATTTATCTATCTATTTATCTATTTAGTTGTTTATTTATTTATTTGCTCACTTGTTTATTCATTTATTTATCTGTCTATTTACTTATTTATCTATCTATGAAATAGATTTACAAAATAGATTTACAAAACTATCTATATATTTATTTATTCATTCATCTATTTATTTATCTATTTATTTGTTTATTTATCTATTTATTTACTTATTTTGCTTTTTTGGGTCACACCTGGCAATGTTCATGGTTTATCCTGGTTCTGCGCTCAGGAATTACTCCTGGTGGTGCTGGGGGACCATATGGGAAGCCGGGATCGAACCCGGGTTGGCTGCATGCAAGGCAAATGCACTACCTGCTGGACTATCGCTCCGGCCCCAGCTCTTTATATTTAATCCTGGAGTAAAGCGATAGTACAGTGGGGACGGCGCTTGCCTTGCACATGGTCGACCCAGGTTTGATCCCTGGCATCTCATAGGATTCCTGAGCACCGCCAGGAGTAATTCCTGAGTGCAGAGCCAGGAGTAACCCCTGAGCATTGCTGGGTATAATGTAAGAAGGCCAAAAAAAAAAAAAAAAAATCCTGTGACCAGAAAGAGATGGCCGTGAATAATGCACTTACCTGGAACTCAGCAGATTCCGTACCGTGGCTGCTATCCCATACCTCATAGGGTCCCCTGAGCTCCGTCAGGACTGATCCCCAAGCACAGAATCAGGAGTAAGCCCTGGTGTGGCCCAAAACTATCTTTAAAAAAAAGTTTGAACATACATAGATATAGTCACATAGTCACAAAAGATTTTCCTGTTAAGTCTCCACGCTCCAGACCATTCTGGTTCGCCCAAAAATCAGTATTTTTCTAGCAACTTCGTTCTCAGAATAGATGCATTTGGCCAGAGAGTTTGTTTTTTTCGTTTTTCACTTGTTTCACCTGCTCTGAGTTTAAAACACAAAACAAGAAAACGCTTAAGATGTGGCTCGCCTCAGACTTCCGGGTCGTGCTTTTTGAGACTTTGTGCTTACGGGCCCGTGACTGAAACAGGACAGGACAGTCAGACTCCGTGCCCGGAAAGTGTCCAGGGGCCCGAGGTGTAGCTCCGATGTGTGGCCTGGATTGGCAGCTCTGGTCCAGTCCCAGCCCCGAAACCAGGACAGCGTGTGTTGGGGCGTTTGTCTTAGACGAACCATCGTCTGGGCAGAGAGAGGCCAGCGCATGTGAGGGCCAGCCCTGCTGTTGCAGAGAAGGACTCAGCCCGTGTCCACTTCCTCCCCCGAGCCCCCTGGCTCTTAGAGACAAGCTGGAGAAGGACAGTGGGGCTCAGGGCCCAGCCAGGCCTCGCCTTCCCCCTCCAAGTGCAGACCGGTCAGAAGCTAGTTCAGGGCCTCTGCTTTCTGTCACTCTGGCGTCCCGCCTGACGCGAGACTCGTGTGTTTCCAGCCGTATGTTGAGGGTTTGAAGGAATCAGTGCCGAGATTGTTCTCTCCTGACTGCATGTTTTAAAGTCTGAACAAATCTGATTGCTATAGTCAGCGGAAGTTTCCAAAGTCATAATTTAACAAGTTAATTCTGCTCCTCCCCCCCCCCCCCGCATTCCCCAAATCTTAAAGAACTGCTCCTCTTTCATCCCAGTGATTGCTTCTAGACATATGTGGTGAGGGACCTTTCGCAATGGTTGAAAATTATGCTCTTGGAGCCATAGTGATAATATAGCAGGTCTTGTGTGCAGCTGACCTGGGTTTGACCCCCGGCATCCCATATGGTCCCCCAAGCACTGCCAAGAGTGATTCCTGAGTGCAGAGCCAGGAGTAAGTTCAGAATATTGCTACGTAGAAAACAGAAATATGCTTGTGAGGCCAGACTACAGCAGGTAGGTCAGGTGGGCTTGGCGACCTGGGTTTGTTCCCTGGTATCCCATATGACCCCCCTCAAGCCCCGCCGGGAGTCACCCCTGAGTAACTCCAGGTGTGGTCCCCAAATAGCACCAGCAGAAATTAAAAAACATGCTCGTGAGGGCAGACATGGGACGTCACCGGGAAGCTCTTTCTGTCACACGTGTCCCTGTGGGTCATAGGGAAGACTGTTACTCTGAGCTGGCGACACCGGGAGTGGGTCAGCGCTTTATTGAAGCCCCTCCCAATCTGTGCGTTCAGCTCGTCTACACAGAGTGCCGGTGTTCAGGGTGAGACAGTGGCAGTGTCCTTGTTCTGGGGCCGGAGCGATAGCCCAGTGGGTAGGGCTTTGCCTTGCAGGTGACTGGCCCGTGCCAGCCCGGGTTTGATCCCCGGCATCCCATATGGTCCCCCAAGCACCGCCAGGAGTAATTCCTGAGTGCAGAGCCAGGAGAAACCCCTGAGCATTGCCGGGTGTGACCCAAAAAAGAAAAAAAAAAAGTCCTTGTTCTGGCCTCCAGGAGAAATAGCCCGAGGTGCGTCTCTGAGTGAGAGCTTTGGCGCTTCCTTCTTTCCCCAAAGGTTGTCACAATTCCCACTTTATCCTTGTCAGAGGAGTAAAACTGAAGGAAAAGAAATTGCTTCTTGGTCTTTGCCTCTTAGCAGTGATGAGATGCATATTAACTTGAGTTTTGTGTATATATACACACATATATATATATATATACATACACACACACACATACACACATATATAATATATACACAAATATGCATATATATACATATATATAAATACATAAATATATATATATAATATATATATATATATATACTTGTATCACTTGTCTTCCCATTCATCAATTTGCTGTAGCGGGCACCAGTAACATCTCCATACGTCCTGTCGAGTGCTAGTGTAGCCCTAGGGCACCTGCTCGCTCCAGGAACACAAAGAGCCTCAAACCATTCCATCATGGTCATGGGAATGAGGTCTATAACTGTTACTGGGTTTTGGCAAATCAAATACGACATGGGTAGCTTGCCAGGCTCTGCCGTGCAGGTGGGATACTCCCAATAGTAGACTCTCATCTTGTGCATTTACTGATGAACTGCAACGGCCCCAAGGCACGTTTTTATTGTAAGCATTTTTTATTGGTGACTCGTGCCAGTGGCCCCTAAGCTTCCAGGGAGCCTCCTGCGCCTGGCCCTCTGTGTCACGGAGATTAACTTTAGAGCAGCTCAAGGCTTGGGCCGTCATCCCCGTAGTGTGCTGGTGGCTGCTGTGTTGTTTTTGCTGGCTACAAGCAGAGGATTAAATGCCATCGCGAGAGAGTTTGGGCCATTGCTTTGACGCTATTAGAGTAACCACCTGGCTGAGAAAAGGAAGGCGTTTGGCTTCTCATGAGCTCACCCGAGAGATGAGATCGCAGAGCTTGTTAGGCCACCAGCCGAGAGGATAAGCCGAGTGTCTGCGCTGCTCGCCAGGGGGGTGCTGAGATGTGACTCATGGGGGGCTCTGGATGGAGGCGCAGGTGAGGATGTTTGCGGGACCGCCAGAGACTCGGCCTCGGAGATGGAAGATAACCGAGTGCCGGGCACAGGATGTGGGTTGAGGAGCGTCAGGGGTGCAGATGGCCTGCTTGGAGATGTCCCATGGCCGCCTCGGGATGCCCTTCTGGGCCCCACTGCCCGGCGTTCCGCTCCCACCACGAGTCTCCGTCCCTCCTCCTCTGCCCCACCCGTCCCTTCTGTGTTGGGCCCCGGGATTCCTCTCCCAGAGCTCCCCAGAGTTCTCTCCTCCCAGTGCCGTGCTCCAGGTCCCCCCAAGGCCCAGTTCCTCTCCACTCATGCCTTCGAGGCCTTCTCTCGAGCCCTACTGGACATCCAGGCAGCCCACGCTGGGCAGCTCCAGACTCCGCTCAGTGACCGTCTCCCCCAGAAACCTTCCCCAGCCTCCTTCCTGGTCCATCTTTCTCAGCTCAGGGGCTGGGAATGAAGGTTTCCGGCGGGGGTGCCTCGGGAGGCTGGCGTTGCTCCCTCATCCGGGCCCTCACGGCGGGCTGAGCTGCTCAATCCCTCGCAAAGTTCCGCCGGGACTTTGGGATTCACACGGGTATTTGCTTTATCTCCTCAGAGTTCCAGAGAAGCGGAAATCAAGCTGAAAAGCGAGGCCGAGTCAAACTCTTCTACTTGGACCCAGATGCCCAGGTGGGAGCTCCGGGAGTATGGAGCGCCTGCAGCTAAGTCGGGAAGGAAGGCCTGCAGTGGGCTCGTTCGCTTTGCTTTGCTGTTTTCTCTTTCCTTTTTGAGGGTGCTGTTTGGATCATACCTAGCTGGGGGGAGGGGAATTGGGCCACACCCAGTGGTGCCCGTGGGGCTTACTCCTGGCTCTCAGCTCAAAGACCACTCCTGGGGACCCTTTATAGTGCCCGGGGATGGAACCTGGGTCAGTGGCCTGCAAGGCAAGACCCTTACACTTATTTCTTTGCTGTTTCTTTTTGTTTGGGATTTATTTTGCTTTGGGGGTAGAGAGGGGCCACCCCAGCAGTGCTCAGGGGACTTAGTGGACACAGCTGGTGCTACTCAGTCAGCCTGACTGGGGGTCCGTGCTGGACCGGAGGAGACGATGCTGCTCAGACTGGGAAATGCTGGGCCCCGGGGCCACCCCCACAGTGCTCCGGAGCCCCCAGCCTGCACCCTGAGTCTATGTAGGGTGGGGATGAAGGCAGGGTCGAACATCTATGCCCAAATTGCTGCACTCTTTTTGTTTGTTCGCTTTGTTTGGGGGCCACACCTAGCGATGCTCAGGGCTTATGTCTGGTTCTGTGCTTAGGGATCACCTGGCAGACTCAGGGGACCATTCTGAGGTGCTGGTTATCCAAGCTAGATCAGCCATGGGCCAGGCAAATGCCCTCTGCGCCGTGCTATCGCCTCCAGCCCCCAGTTATTCTCTTTTTTTTTTTTTTTGGCTTTTTGGGTCACACCTGGCGATGCTCAGGGGCCCACTCCTGGCTCTGCATTCAGGAATTATTCCTGGTGGAGCTTGGGAGACCATATGGGACTCCGGGAATCCAACCTGAGTCGGGCTCCTACAAGGCAACGCCCCCTCCCTGAATCGGGCTCATACAAGGCAAATACCCTCCGTGAGTCGGGCCCGTACAAGTCAAATGCTCTCCCTGAGTCAGGCTTGTACAAGGCAGACACTCTCCCTGAGTCAGGCTTGTAAAAGGCAGATGCTCTCCCTGCCATGCTTTGGCTCCGGCCCCCGCTGTTTCTTCACTTTTGAGGTCACTCCCCCACCTTACTCAGGAGACCGCGATGCAGTGCCATGATGGAAACGACTCTTACATGTGCTGCAGGCCTGAGTTCTCCCTGGGCCCTGTGGCCCCTCTTAGTATCACTGTATCACTGTCTTCCCTTATATCATCGATTGCTGGAGCGGGCCCCAGTAACATCTCAATACGTCCTGTCACGTGTGAGATAGCCCAAGGGCATCAGCCCACTCCAGGAACATAAAGAGCCTCAAACCATTCCATCAGGTCATGGGAATGAGGTCTATAATTGTTACTGGTATTTGGCATGTCAAATACGACACAGGTAGCTTGCCAGGCTCTGCTGTGCAGGTGGGATACTCTTGTAGTCATCTCAAAACTCGAGTAATTATTGATGAACGGCCGCATGAACTGGGCTGTGATCAGCTCTTCTACTGGGTGGAGCTCTGAGGAGAGGGAGTCCGGATGTGGAAAACGGTGGCCCTCATGGTGTGGGAGTTCCTCTGGCTTCTTGCAAGGCTCTCCTGGGGTGGCGGGCCAGGGCTAGAACCTGCCATCCCTCCTGGCACCTCGTGATCAGCTGGACACAGGGAGAGAAAGTAGCAGCTCTGCCCCGTGTGTGTGAGTCTCTGGACCGGTGTACCTGGGCCTGGCTTGAAAAAGACTGCTGTAGGGTGGGACTCTGACAAGCCGGGCTGTGATCAGCTCTTCTGCTGGGTGGAGCAGGATATAAAAATACTAACTTCCATGATGAGTTTTTTTCCTACTTTCTAGAGCCTATGGTTTTGGCAATCTGACTTCTTGTGGTGAAGTACATATAAATAAAACCATTTGAATCATCTTCCAGCCTGCAGCTTCAGTGGCCTTAGGTATTTCCACACAATTGCACAGTGCCCACCCAGTCTGGGTGCGAGAACTTCCGCTCCTTCCCCAGCTCTCTACCCACTAAACAGGTCTCCTTTCCGCCTCACCTTTGCCCGCCTTCCAGTCTCCAAATTGACTTATTCGAAGAACCTCATCTATGGGGAATCATGAGCTGTTTCTGCTTCGGTGTCTGACCACGTTCTGTAGCGTGATGTTTTCAGGGTTGGAATGTCCTGTATTATGGTGGCTGGGTGATGTTCCACTGTGTGGCTGCACCTCAGGGGGCATATCCGCTCACCCCGCTGATGGCCACACCTTCCGGTCTGGCCACTCTAGCACAGTCCTCTGAGCCACCCTCACGTCTTACACTTGAGCATCAACAATGAACTCAATCTCTCACAGAACAGCCCTGTTCCGAGTAGAAGGGTGTTCGTGGCTCTCCCACTGTTCCGGCAGCTTCCTTCGGACACACTCACCACGGGTTCTCTCTGTGTATTCCCCCTGGGAGCATATATTTATACAGTCATGTTTCCTTTTAAAGAAGCTTGACTTCATCCCAGCTGAGCCAGAAGTGAGGCCGTTCAAGAGAAGTTTGGGAAAGCGGATCCTCGTCAAGTGCAATGATCTGTCTTTCAACCTGCAATGCTGCGTCGCAGAAAATGAGGAGGGACCCACCACCAACGTAAGGGTCCCCTAAAAGAAACGGCGTGCCTTTGTCATAGTTGGACGTTTCACATGAGCCAGCTGCAGCGCAAGGTGGACCTGGAGCCCAAGATTCTGGTTTCAGGGTGGGGTCCTGGTGGCGAGGGGGACACAGAGATGTGGGGTGGGGGCAAATGTCAGCGATGACCAGCCACCTCCACAGTTGGAGTTGATCAAGACCGTTGCAAAGAACCCTGTTCATTCTTCTATTTTTGCTTTTTGGGTCACACCGGTGGCGCTCAGGGGTTCCTCCTGGCTCTGCACTCAGGAATTACTTCTGGCAGTGCTCAGTAGACCATATGGGATGCCGGGATCGAACCTGGGTTGGGCAAACGTGCAAGGCAAACGCCCTCCCTGCTGTGCTGTCGCTCCGGCCTCCCTGAGCTCATTCTTGCCTGTGGCCTGGGCCACATGACCGCGTGTGGTTCCTTCTCTCTGCAGGTGGAGCCTTTCTTTGTGACTCTCTCCCTCTTTGACATCAAGTACAATCGGAAGATTTCTGCTGATTTCCACGTGGACCTCAACCATTTCTCAGTGCGGCAGATGCTGGCCGCCACCCCGCCAGGCCTGGTGAATGGTGGGGAGCAGAGCCCCCGGCTCTTCAGGGCCTCCTGCATGAAGCCGCCATGCAGTACCCGAAGCAGGTGGGCTCCCGCGTGTGCTGGACCGGACCCAGCACTGAACCATCGGGGTGAATGAGCGCGTTGGTTGAGGTGCCGACTGAGAGACCCCACAGCGAGTGCAGGCTGAGAGGGGAGACCTCTGAGTCCTCCATCTGATTTTCCTTCTCTACTTGCCTCCCCCACCAGATTAGCGGGAGGCGGGGAGTTGTTCCCAAGGAAGTCCAGGGGCCTCGCTGGCCACTGTTCCAGCACAGGCTAAGGTGTTGCTCACACTCTACAGTGCCAGGGATACTTGGGGCCACCGCTGTGATCTTGGGAGGCCTCTAGCGTCCACACCCAGCAATGTTGGGAGACCATGTGGTGCCTGGAATCAAACCTGGGTCAGAGGCATTCCTGGCGCTACTATCTCCTGGGCCCCAGGTTGCTGTTCCGCTTTCTTTCTTGAGGGGTACCACACCAGGCTGCGCTCAAGAGTTCATCCTTGCTGTGCTCAGGGGGCCAGATGGGATGCCGGGATTGAACCCTGGTCAGCTGCATACAAGACAAGAGCCCCACTGCTGTCCTATCGCTTTGACCCTCAGGTTTTGTGTAGAGGCCACACCCAGACCCAGCAATGCTCAGGGCTTACTCCCGGCTCGCATTCAGGGATCACACCTAGTTGTGCGCAGGGACTGTAAGGGATGCCAGGGTTGACCGTGTGTAAGGCGGGCTCCCGCCCTGCTGTCCTGTGGCTCTGGTATCCCCAGGTTGCATTTTGAGCAGATGCTGAACCGCTGAAGAGCCCCCATGTGGGCTGTCCCCGGGCTGAGTCGGCCACATCCGCACCGTTCCCAGCTACTCACACCTGCCCCATGGCTGCGACGGGTCCGTTCTGCTCGCTGAGAAAGCTGTCTGTCTCCTAGGGGATATTCTCCGTCACCTGCCCGCATCCCGACATCTTCCTCGTGGCCCGGATTGAAAAGGTGCTTCAGGGCAGCATTACGCACGGCGCTGAGCCCTACATGAAAAGTTCAGACTCCTCTAAGGTACGGGGCTGCGCCTCCTGTATGAGTGTGTTGGTGGGGAGAGCCAGGGAGGCGAGGGCTCCCGCCGAGCAGAGCTGCCGGGGCAGGCCACAAGCCACAGGACCCTCAGGGGTCCACCCTCCCACCGGCTCTGGAGTTCCCCTCATCAGCTGAGTTTCAGCAGAGACATAGTCCGCTGAGATGCGTGGTTGGGGGCGCTGTCCTGACATCCTGCAGTGATTCACAAAGGGTCATCGACTTCCCAGCAGACTCCGTCTCTGAGGAGGGGGCCGAGGATTCACGGCGAGTCCATCCCGCCATGTATTGGGGTCCCTGCCTGGTGCAGAGTAACTGACCACCAGCATGGCCAGGCCCCATGGCCCGCAGTAGCTTTGCTGGATCAGCTTGTGCTTGCGCGCAGAGGGGGCAGAGGGGGCACCGCCTCAGGCAGAAGGGAAGGGGAGCAGGGGAGAGGGTCCACGCACCAGGTGTGGACCCCTGCCCAGGTCTTGCAGGGGTGGGGGGCAGGTGGGGGGCTAGCTGTGAACTCAGTGAATTTAAGGCACTTCAGGATTCTAACACCTTCTTTGAGAAACTGGGGTTCATAAGGTTTTGTGGTCCCCTGAGCACCGCCAGGAGTAATTCCCGAGTGCAGAGCCGGGAGTAACCCCCTGAGCACCGCCCAAAGAGAAATAAAGGCATCAGATTGCATCCAACCATTGAGACTGCATATGTGTCTTTATGCAAATGAGGGGATGTGAGAAACCAATCGGACTGGATATGCAAATAAGTGTTTATCACTTGATCACTTGACATCCTGTTATTCATTGATTTGCATGAGTGGGCACCAGTAACATTTCCATTTGACCCTATCACGTGCCAGTGTAGCCCAATGGTATCTGGTTGCTTCAGGAATACGAAGAGCCTCAAAACATTTGTTCAGGGTCTTGACAAAGAAGTCTGACCATCTTGTAGGTGGGCGGCCACGTGATCTTATGACATTCCGTGGGATCCAGTCGTTAACAGCTCTAGGGGTCGGAGCCATAGTACAGTGGTAGGGCATTGCCTTGAACACAGCAGACCCGACATCCCATATGGTCCCTGAGCACCGCCAGGAATAATTCCCGAGTGCAGAGCCAGGAGTAACCTCTGAGCATCCCTGGGTGTGGCTCCAATAGCAATAAATATATAAATAATTGGAAAAAAGAAAGGGTAGAGAGAATGATCACCCAAGTCTAACTGAAGTCAACACATACATACATACATACAGAGTCTTGGGATGAGTATCACTGTATCACTATCTTCCCTTATATCATCAATTTGCTGTAGCGGGCACAGTGACATCCCCATATATCCTGTCACATGCTAGTGTAGCCCAAGGGCATCAGCCTGCTCCAGGAACATAAAGAGCCTCAAACATTCCATCAGGTCATGGGAATGAGGTTCATAATAGTTACTGGTATTTGGCATGTTAAATACGATACGGGCAGCTTGCCAGGCTCTGCGTGCGGGTGGGATACTCTAGTAGTCACCTCAAAACCGAGCAATGATTGATGAGCAATGATTGATTAAGGCCATGCAACTATAAAGTAGCAGTTTAGGAGTCCGAGTGATAGTACAGAAAGTAGGGGCTTGCCTCCCAGGCAGTCAAGCTGGCTTTAATCCCTGCCCCTCCATATGGTTCCTTTGGCCCTACCAGGAGTGATCCCTGAGTACAGAGCCAGGAGTAAATCCTGAGTACTATCTTTGTTTTTCTTTTTTTGGATCACACCCGGTAGCGCTCAGGGGGTTACTCCTGGCTCTTTGCTTAGGAATTACTCCTGGCAGTGCCTGGGGGACCATATGGAATGCCGGGGATCGAACCCGGTCGGCGGCATGCAAGGCAAATGCCCTACCTGCTGTGCCTGAGTACTTCTGTTTGTTACCCAAAAATCAGATGAAGTACCCAGCTCTTAAGCGGTAGAGTTTCTACAGGTGGCAGTGCGTGAGGAGGGGGGATGTGCTGGGCTTTCAAGAAGGCCTTGTTAAAGTTCTAGTGGTGATGGGACCGGAGCGAGAGTACAGCAGGGAGGGCATCTGCCTTGCACACGGCCTACCCAGGCTTCGTCTCCAGCATCTCATATGGTCCCTCAGGCACCATTAGGAATAATTCCTGAATGCAGAGCCAGGAGAATCATCAGGTGTGACACAAGAAAGCCAAATAAAAAAATAAAAAATTCTAGTGTAGCTGCCTGTTTGGGCACAGAGGCCGGTGTTAATGGTCTTTCCTTTGCCCTGAAGAATTTCAGGAGCCCGTGAGCAGCTCAGAGTTGTCACAGCGTCAGAAACACTGTGCGTTTGGGGAACAAGCATTGCTCACCCGGCATTCTTTGACATCCCCGGTGGCGAGTCGCATGAACGGGGTGTAAAACCAGATGCCTCTGGTACTCCGGATCTTGCCTTGCTCTGAAGCCTGTGCTCCTGGGCAACGAGTCCTCCCAGCCGCCGGCTGCCCGTCTCACGGCTCTATTTTGATGTCTTCAAGGTGGCCCAGAAGGTGCTGAAGAATGCCAAGCAGGCGTGCCAGAGGCTCGGACAGTACCGAATGCCCTTTGCGTGGGCGGCCAGGTAAGCGGACGTGCCTTTATACCTCACAGATGACTGAGGATACATGCCGAGAGGTAGAGCAGCTGAACCGCCCTCATAGCCCAGCAGCCCCTTATTCTGGGGATTGTCCGAGACTAAAAGTAGCCACCAGTAGCCAGCTGAGAAACACGTTTCCACCCCATCTGAAAACGCACAGATTGGGGGCTGGGCACAGGAGGCGTTGGTGGTGGAACTTGGATTTCAGGGGTCCAGCAAAGCGCAGTTTGGGGGGCACCTGTGAGCTGTCTCTGTTGGAGAGTGTGCTGTCTGTGCGCCCTGTTACGTAGACTGAGCCGTCGGCTGGGCCTAGCCGACTACATTGGCTTCGCCGGCGTCAGAATCTCCCAGTTTCTGTAATGCGGTGTCTGTTGGCGACAGTGATTCACTCTTCGCTTGGAGCCCAGAGCCACGCGGAGTCGGTGTGGTCCTTGGGAGGGAAACCCAGGCTGCAAGTGTTCCTTGTGCTTTTCGGTTTCAGGACGCTGTTTAAGGATGCATCTGGAAACCTTGACAAAAACGCCAGGTTTTCTGCGCTCTACAAACAGGACAGCAACAAGCTTTCCAACGAGGACATGCTCAGGTTCCTGGCAGACTTTCGGAAGTGAGTCTCCAAGCTGACTCCCGTCCCCCACCTCACCCCCACCCCCAATAGTTCAGCAGGGAGGGAGGGAGGGAGCAGGGGGTACTTTTAAGGGGGACTCTATAGATTTTATGGGATATCTGATTTTACAAAAGTCAGGTTAGGATTTTGGACCCCAAATAAACAGAAAACCACTCACAAACTCACTTGTTTTGTCAGAACATGAAGTAAATGTTAAATTTTAAAAAGCAAGTGTTGGGGCCAGAGAGAGAGGACAGTGGGCAGGGCGCTCGCCTCACAGGACCCATCCTGGTTCTGACCCAGTGGGCAGGGCGCTCGCCTCGCAGGACCCATCCTGGTTCTGACCCAGTGGGCAGGGCGCTTGCCTCACAGGACCCATCCTGGTTCTGACCCAGTGGGCAGGGCGCCCGCCTCATGGGACCCATCCTGGTTCTGACCCAGTGGGCAGGGCGCCGCCTCACACAGGACCCATCCTGGTTCTGTCCCAGCAGCACATACGGGTCCCCTGAGTCTCGGGGATTGCTGGGAGTGACCCAAAGCCAAATTGGAAAAACAAGAAGTTAAAAAAATGTTCTTGGGACTGTGAGGAGAGGCTGGGGCACATATGTATGTATTAAAATAATAATAGCCTGAGGACCAGAGCAATAACACTGCGGGTAGGGCGTTTGCCTTGCATGCAGCCAACCTGGATTCCATCCCCGGCATCCCATATGTTCCCCAGCACCGCCAGGAGTAATTCCTGAGCGAAGAGCCAGGAGTAACCCCTGAGCATTGCCGGGTGTGACCCCCCAAAAGAAAAAAAAATAATAGCCTGAGAGATAGTGGGGGGGGGAGGCGTTTGCCTTGCAAATGGCCCACCCAGGTTCGATCCCGGCATCCCATAGGGTCCCCCCAGCACCACGAGGAGTAATTCCTCCTGAGTGCAGAGCCAGGAGGAACCCCTGAGCATCTCCCCGGTTGTGACCCAAAAAGTCAAAAAATAAAATCAAATCATCATAGCTTTGGATCTGTTTTTGTTAAATACATTCATTTTTAAAATTAATTTTAGCGGTTTTTATCTTTCTTGCTTGTCTGGGGAACACACCTGGCATGCTCAGGGGCTTCCTGCTCCTGGGTCGTCCCCGCACTACTCAGGAGTCTGTATGGCGCTGAGAGTTGAACTTTGGCTTTCTAAACGTGGCTGCTAGAAGGTCTAAAGTTGCTTCCAGGCCTTGAGCTGTTTCTCGTGAAGCTGCTGCTTTAGGCCCTGGTGCTTACCTCCCTGAGACGTCTTCGCTTCTCTCCTGCTCACAGGCCCGAGAAGATGGCGAAACTCCCGTGATCCTGGGAAACCTGGACATCACCATTGACAATGTCTGCCCCGACTTCCCTAGTAAGTGCCACCCCCCCACCCAGGAACCACCGGGCCGAGTTTGGCTCTCGGTTCCCGCCAAGGATTCCGCTTTCCGTCGCTTTCAGATTACGTCCAACTCGTCATACATTCCCACGAAGCAGTTCGAGGCCTGTGTGAAGACTCCCATCACGTTTGAAGTGGAGGAATTCGTGCCCTGCCTCCCCAGACACACGCAGCCACACACCATCTACAGCAACCACCTCTACGTGTACCCCAAGTACCTGAAGTACGACAGTCAGAAGGCGTTGCCAAGGTGCTTTGGTTGTTTCTGGATCCCATCTGGTAGGTTAAGGTCTCCCAGCGTGGTCCTGGATGTGTTCTGACTCTCAGTTCTATCTCTTTCCCCCTTTTTAAACATTGCCACAGGCCAGAAATATTGCAGTCTGCATTGAGTTCAAGGACTCAGACGAGGAAGATGCTCGGCCCCTGAAGGTTTGTGTTTTATGTGTTTGGTTTTCTGGGTCTTGCCCTCCCCTCTCTGAACATGTGTTTGCGAGGTTCTGCGCGGCTCGGAATTCAGTGCTTCCTAATTGGCGCAACACAAGAAAATGTCACATTGTACTGCGTGGCGCCAGGCTGAACCCTCACAGGGCATGGAATTAATGGGACGTCGATCCCGGCTGCTTTGTTATCTAGCAGAACGAGGCCACACTCTGCATGTTGAGTTCAGGGAGCAGGTGCTGCAGCTCCTCGAGCGCCGTGTGGGTCTCACCTGGGTGGTACAAGTGAAGATATGGGCAGCTGCGGTAATAAAAACAAAACAGGAGCTGGCTGGCATTCGTTAGCTATTTAGTGCAGTGGTAATGAGGCTTATTGATGATTTTTTTTAATTTGTTGAGGAAGCCTCCCCCGGACCCGCTTGGTAAAAGCACAGTTCAGAGACGGAATTGGACCGCGGCACAGAAGCGCTGTTCTCTGCCGTGGGACTTAGCATACGTGGAATATTAATTACGTAGAATACTGTCGAGTGACAGAGTGTGCTTTTCGGAGCCTCCTGGGCGTTAAACCCTTTCCGTTCTTATGGCAGCCTTTTGAAGGAGGTGGTGGTGTTGTCTGTACTTTTTAAAAATTTGTTGTGGGGGACCATAGTTGGCAGTGCTGGGTCCACATTAGTGTTCGTTGGGCCGTGTGGGGCCAAAGAAATCCCAGGGCCCTGGCAGGTGCTCAGCATGGGTTCAATGGGGAGTCACACCGCCAGCCCTGCCTGCCTGCTTCAGGAACTGTTACACAGATCAGCCCATTGCTGGGGCTAGAGCTGGGGGCCTTGTGTTCAGGTGGGAGGGGAGGAGGGGGGGAGCAGTAGGGGAGGGGAAGAGGGGAGAGAGAGGGGGGAGGGAGTCTCTGACTCCAAAACTCAAAATCCTTCTTGTGTCTCTGACAAAGACGCCCAGGAAGGGCAGAGAGCAGAAAATGCAAAAGAGAAATATTGATTTGACCCTAAGAACCTCAGCGTGATGGAAAACATGTCCTGGGTGGGGAAGGGGCTTTGAGCACACAGGAGTAAATGTTGGGGCCAAAGGGAAATTAACATAAATTGCTGAAGGGGGTAATAAGTAAAGAATCAGGGCCCAAAGCCAAATTTCTGGGCCGGGAGGGAAGGGAAGGAGAGGAAAGGGATGGGGAAGGAAGTGAAGGGGGTGGGGAGGGGAGGGAGAGAAGAGGGGAAGGAGGGAAGAGGAGGGCAGGGAGGGATGGGCAGGGAGACAGGACACCCTGGGGGCAGCTGGTCACTTCCTGTGGGCTGGCGGAATCTGTCTGGGACAGAGCACAGGGGCCCGGGGCCAGTGACCAAGGTGTTACCCTGAGCGGGTACCCTTACCAGCATGACAGGCACAGACAGGGCCCGGGCCGGGCGGTGGGCTTTGGGTGACGTGGAGTCATGGCGGCTTGCTGGCCTGGAGCCCCGAGCGGACCCCATCAGAGGGAGACCCCTGGCTTTGTGCTGTCAGAGCAGGAGCGCCTCGTTCTGAGCAGAGCCCAGTGTGAGTGAATTCTGCCTCCGCTGCTGACTGACTGGTCTCCCTCTGCCAACACTTTCCAGTGCATTTACGGCCGGCCTGGTGGGCCCGTGTTCACGAGGAGCGCCCTGGCCGCCGTGTTACACCATCACCAAAACCCCGAATTCTATGATGAGGTGAGTGAGTTTGGAGAGGAAGTCAGGTGACCCTCTGGGTAAACGCAGATCAGAGTCCCTTGCTCAGGAACGAGCACAAAGGAAAAAAAAAAGGCACAAAGAAATATATTGATTTGCCCCTTAAAATTCCTGATTTGATTCCTAAAGCAAGCAGATGCCATTGGACTACACTGGCATGTGATAGGGTCAAATGGAAATGTTACTGGCGCCCGCTGGAGGAAATCGATGAACAACGGGACGTCTAGTGATCTAGTGACCCTTAAGCTTAATGGAAAACATGTGGAACGTGTGAAAGCTAGTGTCCCCAAGATTGGCATTCTCGACACCTGAACAATGCCAGGAGTAGTTCCTGAAGGCCAGGAGTAGCCCCTGAGCTTTGTGTGGGTGTGACCCCCAAAAAAAAAGCAAAAAAAAAAAACGAATCTTCTTCCTGGGCCTGAGCGATAGCACAGTGGGTGGTGTTTGCCTGGCACATGCTGACCAGTTTCTGGTGCCCACCACTCCATAGGGTCCCTCAGGCACTGCCAGGAGTGATTCCTGAGTGCAGAGCCAGAAATAAGCTCTGAGCATCACTGGATGTGTGTCCCCCCAGCCCCCCAAAATGAATCTTTCTTAGTAACATTTGCATTTTGAGTGTCTGTGATAGCAGAGTTTGTATCAGCCTAAGAGCCAAATGCCCGTTTCCTCTGAGAGACCCAATGCATGGATGCTGCTTCTACCAAGAATATTGTTTTTCCTCTGTCATTTTGGAATATTTTAAAGAGTGATTTTGGGGCCAAAACAATAGCACAATGGGTAGGACATTTGCCTTGCATGCTGCTGACCCGGGTTCAATCCTGGCATCTCATATGGTCCCCGAGCACTGCCAGGAGCAATTCCTGAGGGCAGAGCCAGGAATAAGCTCAGAGCATTGCCAGGTGTGACCCAAAAGCCAAACAAATGAAGGAATGAATCGTGACCTTCCGTCCGCAGATCAAGATAGAGCTGCCCACACAGCTGCACGAGAAGCACCACCTGCTGTTCACCTTCTTCCACGTCAGCTGCGCACAGCTCCAACAAAGGAAGCACCAAGAAGAAGGACGTGGTTTGAAACTCAAGGTCTGAAACCCACCGTTCCCTTTGATGCACAGCGAGACCACACCAGGCGCTTCTGTTGTGTTTGCAATGAGTCCTTTGTAAAGCTCCTTTCACAAAAGGGCTTCTTGGGGTCTGCAGCGATAGTCCAGGAGGGAGGGCATTTGCCTTGCACGCGGCCAACCTGGGTTTGATTGCCAGCATCCCATATGTCCTCCGAGCACCAACAGGAGTAGTTCCTGAGTGCAGAGCCAGGAGTAACCCCTGAGCATCACCGGGTGTGACCCAAAAGCCCAATAAAACCGACAAACAAAAAAAGCACAAAGTGCTTCTTAGATGCTGTGACATTTTAAGAAGCACTCACTTGAGAACTCCAATTCTAAAGGCGGCCAAGGACAGGGACCCCTGAACTGTGCTTTGCAGGGACCCTAAGCCCGTTCCCTTCCACTCCTTCTGTGACTGACCTTCCGTGGTTCTCAGCGATTGGGCAGTTTGGTCCCACTGTGCGCTGGCTCCCTGCGTGCGTTTTCACAGACCCCTTGTTCTCTGGCTCCCAACAGTTGGATACTCCTGGCTTCCGCTCCTGAAAGACGGACCGGGGTGGTGACGAACGAGCAGCACTCTCCCGTCGCGGCCAACCTCCCCCGGCTACCTCAGCTACCAGGAGCTTGGCACCGGCAGGGTAAGGGGGCTTGCCCGTGGCTTCACCCTGGCCCCCCAGTCACCCTCCAGAACAGGCAGACACAGAGTATTTGCACCACTCACAACCTGTATCCTCCAGCAGTTTATTTTAGGGTGCTCTGGCGGCAGGCAGGCAGCACTGTTTCCGGGGATCACCACCTAGAATCTGAGTTTGGGCATTTTCACTCCCTGCCTGACTAGCGTCTCCCCACAGGGAAGAGGCTGGAGACACTGGAAGCGCCAAAAGTGTGGCTCGCAGGGGCCGGAGCCGTAGCGGCGGGAGGGGCTTTGGCCGTGCACGGGACAACCGGTTGAATCCCCTGCACCCCTCTAGGGTCCCCTGAGCACTCCGGGAGTAATTCCTGAGTGCAAAGTCAGGAGTAACCCCTGAGCATCATCAAATGTGACCCCAAAAAGCAAAAAAAAAACAAAAAGTCTGACTCATAGAGTGGCCCGCTCAGAGATGAGCCTTCGCCTGTGTTCAGAATTGCAGAAAGCGATTAGGTGTCGCCTTCAGCTTCTTCAAAGTCTAGTAATTCTATCACCAGGGCCGTGGTGATAATACAGCAGGTAGGGCGCTTGCCTTGCCCTCATCTGACCTGGTTCTGTCCTTGGCATCCCAATTGGTCCCCGAGCACAGAGCCAGGAGTAACCCCTGAGCATTGCCAGGTGTGGCCCCAAAATAAAAACAAAAAGTAAATCTGTTACTTCCCTGGGCCTTATCCTAATACATTTCTGGTCCATTAATGCCTGAATTTTCTTGTATTTGCCCGGTTGGTTGAACTTGCTTTTTATTTTTTTTAAAAGTCATCATAAGATGTGTGTATATATATATATCATATATATATCATATATATATGATTTACATGTATCATATATATGATTTACATATATATATCTTGCTTACGCTCAGAGCAAGGCTGGTAGTTGGAAGTCATCCATATATATAGATGCCATCCATATATATAGATCCATATATATGTATATATGGATCTATATATATGGATGACTTCCAACTACCAGCCTTGCTTCTGAGCGTAAGTCATGCCAAATCAGGGCCTACTGAAGTCAAGCCATCCTGCTATGGATGGATATTTAGGCAGCTCCAAAGTAATGGTGAATTAAGAGTTTTAATTCCCCAAGTCCCCACATGAGCGAAATGGAGGTTTCTGGAATTAAAATAAGAACCGGCAGGAGGCTGACCCTTTGTGCGTTGGGATTCTCTGCCTTGTCTGCGCCATCCGCCCCTTTCAGAGTCCCATGCTTGGATCCGTGTGAGCCATCAGAGACTGGTTCTTCCTCTCGCCGCTTCACAGTGAATCACGCAGCGGCCAAAGATCCCATTAAACTCCCAGTATATTCCTACTCTGGGACATAGTTTTCTGGTGCAGGAGGCAGGAGGTGGGTAGAAATTCAAGCCGGTGGCATTCCTGCCGTGAGGCGCCCCTCAGAGGCCATTCCTCGTCCGATGGTGTTGGAGGGTCGCTAATCCGTTGGCATTTCCCCGTCTTTGTAGCATTGCGGCCCAGAGATCAAATGGGTGGATGGCAGCAAGCCTCTGCTGAAGGTGTCGACACACCTGGTCTCCACCGTGTACACTCAGGTACGCCGCCCTCCGAGGGAAGCAACAGTGAGCGCCGTGAAGGGGCTCTCGCGGGTTGTTTTGACAAACCTGGAATCCTGACTAGTATGTTAGGATTATTTCCACCCTGGGGATGTGTTGTCACTCTGAAGGCCCCGCTTGATGGGGGAAGGTACATATCAGTAGGGGCCCCGCGCACCGAGACACCAGCCGTGTCAGTGACACTTCTCAACAGTTTTCCTCTTTGTTGGAGGATCTTTGGAATCTTTTGGTCTGTTTCGTTTTTTTGAACCTTGTGAATGTTTGCGTTTCTGTGGCTAGATAAGACTGTCTGAGCTAATTTTACTCAGCATGATAGTCTCCATGTCCATCCATTTGCAGGTAAATTTTATAATTTTGTCTTTTCTGACAGCTGCATAGTATTCCATTGTGTAGATATACCACAGTTTCTTTAGCCAGTCCTCTGTTCTCGGGCACTTAGGTTGTTTCCAGATTCTGGCTATCGTGAATAGAGCTTTGATGAATAAAGAAGGAAAAGGACAGATACAGAATAACTGCATTCATTCATGGGATATAAATATATACCAGTGTTTTACTAAGTGTGGGAAATGGTAATGTCAGACTAGAACTCACCATTGAATATACACAAAGAGATTTACATGATAAACCCGAAATGTCTGCAGGGCAAGTACAATGTAAAAGAAGAGGGAGAGAGGGAGAGAGAGAGAGAGAGAGAGAGAGAGAGAGAGAGAGAGAGAGAGAGAGAGAGAGACAGAGACAGAGACAGAGACAGAGACAGAGAGACAGAGACAGAGAGAAAGAGGAAAAGAAAAGGTGCCTGATATAGAGGCAGGCTGGGGGTGGGTGGGAGGGAATCAGGGACATAGGTGGTGGGAATGGGGCACTGGTGGAGGGATGGGTGCTGGAACCCTGTATGACCGAGAACCAATTATGAACACCTTTGTGATCGTATATCTCACAGTGGTAAATAAAAAAAGGACTATCTGCACTGCAGGAGCCTGCGTGGACGGCAGGTGTGGTTCCACTGTGCATGTGCTAATCCGCTGCTTCCCTCCCTCCAGGACCAGCATCTACATAATTTTTTCCAGTACTGTCAGAAGACGGAATCCGAGCCCAAGCGTTGGGGAGTGAACTGGTCAAATATCTTAAGGTACCAAAGCGCTTTCCCAGGGGCCGGAGCAATAGCACTGCAGGGAGGGCGTTTGCCTTGCACGCGGCCAACCCAGCTTCGATCCCCTGCATCCCATATGGTGCCCTGAGCACTGCCAGGAGTAATTCCTGAGCACTGCCATTGTGACCCAAAGAACAAAGTGCTTTCCCGGAGATTCCCCCTTTTTATAATTAAAAAACATTTTTTTAATTGAATCACCATGAGATAGACCATTACAAAGCTGGTCCTGATTGGGTTTCAGCCATGCATGTTCAAGCACCATCCCTCCACCAGTGCACGTTTCCCAACACCAACGTGCCCCGCTTCCCTCTCACCCACCTCCGCACAACCTGCCTCTACGGCAGGTATTTTGCTCTCTCTCTCTCTCTCTCTCTCTCGTTCTTTCTCCTTTGTGCATTGTGTTTTGCAAAGCCCACTGATCCCTCCTTAAGCACGGTGGCTTTTCCCTGTGGGTGCTGTTGTTCTTCCATCCTGGAAGCCCTGTACGGAAGCTTCTAGGCCTTCTCACCGTAGTAGCTTCCGAGGGTCTTTAGAAGCGGCAAGAAGCAAAACTTAGAACTGTACCAGCCCGACCTTCCTCTGTGTCCTGAGTTCTTAAGTTCTACAGCGTTTCTTCCCCACCTGGCCCCTGCAGACCCCCTCCCCTGGCCTCCCTTCTGAGGGGCTAGACCAGCAACAGGCCCAGGAGGAAGGAAGTGAGGTCGGCCCATCCAGGAAGTAGCTTCTGCTCTGTGTTTTGCGACCACCTGAGTGAGTGTGCGCTCAGTGTGTGAAAACACCAGCAGGAAAACAATGTACACGACCAGGGCAAGGAGTCACTACGCCAACCTTGGGCTTCCTGTGCCCCACAAGTCAAGGTGGCTCATCGAGGGGTTGACCCAGAGGTGGTTTGGAAGAGGAACATTCTAGACACCGGGATGGACCTAAGACATTTGCTGCGGTCCTGGAATGGAAGGGCCTGATCTCGGGAGTGACGCTTTGCCGCATCACTGGCCGGTGTCTAGACACACGTGTGGTACTCAGAGCCCTTCACAGCGGGTCAGCACACGCTTGACTCCTCATACTTGTAGCGGGTCAGGGGTCCTGGCCTGATTGTCCCGGGGCCCCACGCCCATGTCAGGAACAGGACTGAGTTCCTCTCTGGAAGCTAGAGGGCGGCTGTCTGTGGCTGGTCTGGCTTCTTGGTCTCACAACCTGTCACGTGGCACATCCAGCCATACTTTCTGGGTCACGTGGTCCTTGGGGATCCTATCGGGGCCCTCCCCTGTATCATCCAAAGAGTTCCCCTGTCTTACTGCCACCTCATCGCCCTTTCACTCCCTCTGCTACGTCCCTGCCGGATTCCCAGTTGGGGTTGTGGATGGCGTGGGCCCCAGACTGGCTGCCTTTCCTGTGCTTTAGATGCCTCCTTTCCAACCTAGCGGGGCACCCCATGGCAGTTGCTTGGGGATGAGTCGCTGTAGCTTAGAAAGATGATATGAGGGGGCCGGAGTGATAGTCCAGTGGGTAGGGTGTTTGCCTTGCACATGGCAGACCCAGGTTTGGTCTCCGGCATACCAAGGGGTCCCCCCAAGCACCGCCAGGAGTAATTCCTGAGTATAGAGCCAGGAGTAACCCATGAGCATCACTGGGTATGACCCAAGAAGCAAAAAGAACCCCCCAATGGGTCTTGGTTCCATGCCCGCATGAGCCTGCACGCCATGGAGGGCCACGTGATGATCGCCTTCCTGCCCACCATCCTCAACCAGCTCTTCAGCGTCCTCACCAGGGCCACCCAGGAGGAGGTGGCCGTCAATGTGACCCGGTGCGTGAGAGCCGGGGGTGGGGAGCCATGGACTGACACTCTCCAGCCCACTGGCTCTGCACACACATAGAGTGTTGGGAGCCAGAGGTCGGGGTGGCACATGGTGTGTGATAGTTAGCACATTTCTTTGGACCTTGGTGGAAACCCCCACACCCCCCAGTCTAGTTTCTCGATCCCAAGGGTGCCAGTAGCCTGGTCCTGGTTCCCAGGGTGGGTATTGCGGTGTCTCTATTCCCGTGGCTGCTCACGGCTCTCTGTTCCGTGGCCTGCAGGGTCATCATCCACGTGGTGGCACAGTGCCACGAGGAAGGGCTGAGAGCCACTTGAGGACCTATGTTAAGGTACGCCCAGCGCCAAGCCTGGTGGACACGCCTGGGCTGCTCTGGTGTAGATCCAGATGCGTGGGGCTTGGGTTGAGGCTCTTCCACCGCTGCTCTCTGGACAGCCTCTGTCTGCGCCGGGCTAGGGGAGAGACAGAGACGGAACACTGCCAGCTCGTTCTGTCTCTCTGCGTCGCCCTCCTTCCTACTGTGGATCTTGCAAAAAAACATCACCCAGACAACGTGGAATGTTTATTTTAAGTTTCTCTTAGCTCTGCCTCCAGACTGGCGCTGAGTTTTTTCTCATTTCCACCCAGGGCTCCTAAACGGGCTTCTACCAACGTGAGTTCTGGGCACCGTAATATTAGCCTGAGCTCAGTGGGAGAAACCCGTAGCATAGAGCAATGGGTTCATTTGGGGGTTTGGTTTGGGGTAACACCCAGCCGTGCTCAGGGCTTACTCCTGACTGCACTCAGCGATCACTCCTGGCAGGGCTCGGGGAACATACGGGATGTCTGGGATCTAGCCCAGGTTGGCCGCTGCAAGGCAAGCACCCAACACACTGAACTGTCTCTGGCCCTGCGCTCTATTTTTATCTTTGGTGCTGGGATCAAACCCAGGGCCTCTCATAGTTCTTCATTCATATGTCGTGTTTAGCACCATAACTGCAGCTACTATTCTCTAAAGCTTTGCAGCTACTGAATGAGAGTGTTGTGTTAGTGTGAAAAAAGGCTCATGTTCTTGTGGGTCTCAGGACCACAGGACACTTGTGCTATGGCCTGGGGAGGTGGACTTGCTGGTTCTGGGCCCCTGATTGACCCAGCTGACCTCGCCTCCTGCTGGGTCCCGTGAACACAGCCCGGACTCCGCTCTCTGCTCCACGACAGCCAGCCTTCCTGCCTTCCGCTTCCACCCGGCCTCTCCCACGCGGGAGTCGCTCCTCACTGCCTGAGCCTTGGTGTCTCTGCGGCTTTCAGCCCACCTTGGAGAAGCAGCGCCTTAATGTCGTTCTCCTGGGGCCACAGAGATAGTGCAGTGGGTAGGGCACTGGCTTGGCATGTGGCCCACCTGGGGTCAGTCCCGCCCCCAGTACCACCAGCAGTGATCCCTGAGCGCAAAGCCAGGAGCAAAACCCTGAGCACCACGGGTGTGGCTCCAACCGAAAAACAGGGAAAAAAAGAAAGGAAAGAAATTAACATAGAAGATAACCAAGCACTTTGCCTCTTCCCTTCCAGTATGCTTATAAAGCCGAGCCATTTGTGGCTTCCGAATATAAGACTGTCCACGAGGAGCTGACCAAATCGATGACCACCATTCTCAAGCCTTCCGCCGATTTCCTCACCAGCAACAAGCTGCTCAAGGTGTGTGTGTGAGAGAGTGTGTTTTGTGTGTGTGAGTATAGTGAGTGTGTGTGTGTGTGTGTGTGTGTGTGTGTGTGTGTGTGGTTGCTGGGGGGCTAGAAGTGGGGGGGGGGAAACCCAAGGGCACCCTGGGCTATTGAGTGATCAAAGAAACTTGCAGCCAGCGCTGACTGGTCCATCCTTGCACCCTTTCTAGAGGCCCGCAGAGATGGCGCCACCTCCAGGGAGGGCTGATGGGCCGTGTCTAAAGCACCCACCCTGCTCCTGGTCTCGTGGGAGCTTATTCCCTCAGCCCTGCGCCCTGGGCCAGGGAGTGGCCGTCGGACCTGGCATTCAGATACTCAGATCTGCGGTGGCCCCCCAGCTGAGCTGCCAGTGCTGTGCTGGTGAGCCAGGCACAGCATGGAGGGCCTGGGCCTTGCCTGGAGCCTGGCAGTGCCCCCGCTGCTGTGGGCCTGGCTCAGCATGGTACCTGATTTCTTGGCGAGACAGGAGTCACCGGAAGAGGTGTAGCCCAGTGCAGGGTCACCCCAGGTTCACATCCGTAAACCGTGTGCCCGAAAGCGCTGACGTCCCCCGGAACTCACCTCTCTGCTTTGCTCTTTTCTCCCCTTTCAGTATTCCTGGTTTTTCTTTGATGTTCTCATCAAATCCATGGCGCAGCATTTGATAGAGAACGGCAAAGTCAAGGTATGTCTGTGCCGGTCGTGTCTCTGTGAGGGGGTCGCCTTTGGCTGTCTCCGAGGGTCTTGCGTGTTGCTCTCTGGTGTCTCACCTGGGGAGGCTCACACTCGACCCCCTCGCTTGTTCATGCTTCCTCCGTGCCGGCCTCCTGCTGGCCTTGGGCTTTCCAAGTGCCAAAGCCGTGAGGGCTGGTCCTGGTGTCAGTTCTCATCTCGCAGCTGAGTGCCTGGGGTCTGCCGAATTCTCAGGAAGTCTGGCTTGGGCCGGAGCAGGAGTATAGCAGGGAGGGCGTTTGCCTTGCACATGGCCAACCCAGGTTTGATCTCCGGCATCCCATATGATCCCTGAGCACTGCCAGGAGTAATTCCTGAGTGTGAAGCCAGGAGTAACCCCTGAGCGTTGAGAGGTGTGGCTCAAAGGGAAGAAAGGGAGAGAGGGAGAGAAGGAAGGAAAGGGAAGGAGGGAGAAAGGGAGGGAGAGAGAGAGAAGGAAGGAAAGGGAAGGAGGGAGAAAGGGAGGGAGGGAAGGAAGGAAAGGAAAGGAGGGAAGAAGGAAGGAAGGAAGGAAGGAATGAAGGAAGGAAGGGAGGAAGGAAGGAAGGAAGGAAAGAAGGAAGGAAGGAGGGAAGGAAGGAAGGAAGGAAGAAGGGAGGGAAGGAAGGAAGGAAGGGTGGGAAGGAGGGAAGGAAGGAAGGAGGGAAGGAAGGAAGGAGGGAAGGAAGGAAGGAAGGAAGGAGGGAGGGAAGGAGGGAAGGAAGGAAGAAAGGAAGGAGGGAAGGAAGGAAGGAAGGAAGGAGGGAGGGAAGGAGGGAAGGAAGGAAGAAAGGAAGGAGGGAAGGAAGGAAGGAAGGAAGGAAGGAAGGAAGGAGGGAGGGAAGGAGGGAAGGAAGGAAGAAAGGAAGGAGGGAAGGAAGGAAGGAAGGAAGGAGGTAGGGAAGGAGGGAAGGAAGGAAGGAAGAAGGAGGGAAGGAAGGAAGGAAGGAAGGAGGGAGAGAGGGAGGGAGGGAGGAAGGGAGGGAGGGAGAGAAGGAAGGAAAGGGAAGGAGGGAGAAAGGGAGGGAGGGAGGGAGGGAAGGAAGGAAGGAGGGAGGGAGGGAAGGAGGGAGGGAGAGAGGGAAGGAAGAAAGGAAGGAAGGAAGGAAGGAGGGAAGGAAGGAGGGAAGGAAGGAGGGAAGGAGGGAAGGAAGGAGGAGTTTGCACACCGTCCTTCGGAAGCCGTGGTGGGGCAGGAGAGCTAGTATGGGTACGGCACTGGGCTTGCACGTGGCTGACCCGGGACCCATCGCCAGCAGCACATCTCATCCTCTGAGCCCCAGCAAGGTGATCCCCGAGCACCCGGGTATGGCAAGAAAGAAAGAAGGAAGGAAGGACGGAAAGAAAATTGAACCGAAGTATGTGTCATTTTTCCCAGAGGAAACATTTTCTTTGACAAGCTCGGAATTTTTTTTTTTGGCTTTTTGGGTCACACCCCAATGTTCACCTGTCTCTGCACTCAGGGATTACTCCTGTTGGTGCTTGGGGAACCCTATGGGATGCCGAGGATTGAACCCTGGTTGGCCGCATGCAAGGCAAACACCCTTCCCGCTGTGCTGTCGCTCTGTCCGCAAGCTCAGAAATCTTTGACGTCTGCCAACAGAACTTACCTGCGATGGTGTTGGTTCCTTTAACCTTATTCACTGGGGTTCCTCCGACCTCTCTGGGGGAGAGAGACAGGAGCACTGAAGGTCCGTCCTGCCCGCTGTAGCCAGCAGATGGACTCTGCGATGCCTCCCCTGTCCACTCTGGTTCCCTCCCCTCATTCCCAAGGCTCCCTGCCGGAAGTGAGTGGGGGGGACCACACCCACCGCCAGCAGCCGTCAGGAGACTCGGTGTACGCTGAATCCTTTGCGATGAGGCACCCTGCTCTTTGCCTTCCCGCTGCGGGTGCCCCTTGCCCGTGGCTGTCCCGGTGGGCTGGAGATCAGGGTGAACGCAGGAGCAGCCTGTCCGCGCCCCCTGCTGCCTCCTCGGCCGCCAGAGGAGGGCGCTGGTTCAGCCCAGACGGTCTCTGAAGTTCAGCTTTATTGCAGAGAAAGATGCCAGAAGGAGGTGGGCGAGGCGGGAGTGGGGCTCCTTCCTTGAAGGCACATCAGACTCATGCCAGAACAGCCTGCCGAGGACGAGGCCGGGCAGATTGTCTGCCTGGCAGGACGCGGCAGAGGGGGCCCGTGTGCTGGCACTCGGACCCACATTCCCCTTGCGTTCCCTTCCTGGAGCACACGGAGCACCCCTAGCAGCAACAGAGCCCTGCCAGGAGAGCCCCAGTAAAAACGGGGGCCCGGAGACATGGGACAGCGGGTAGGACGCTTGCTTTGCGCATGGCTGACTCAGCACCTTACACGGTCCCCCCTGAGCTCCACCGGAGTGATTCCTGCGTGCAGAGCCAGGAGGTAGCCCGAAGCATTGCTGGGTGTCGCCCCAATGATTGATTGGGCACCACAATCACACCATTGATTGTTGGTCTCTGCAGGTTTTCATCCACCGTTCAGAGCCACCAGACACTCCCTTTCCTATAAATTGATTATATTTCTGGCCTAAGACAACATTCACAGAGTTTTTGGGAGTTGGTGGTTATTTTCATTCTTTATTTTATTTATTTATTTATTTGGGGGTTTTTGGGGCTCACATCCAGTGATCCTCATGGGTTACTCCTGGCTCTGCACTCAGGAATTACTCCCAGTGGTGCTTGGGAGATCATATGGGATGTCGGGATCGAACCCGGCTGGCCACATGCAGGGCAAACACCCTCCCCTGTGTACGGTCACTCCAGCCCCCTGTAAACTGCTTTTGAATGCAGCTTCCAGAAGCAGTTTCTGAACCCACAGCTGGGCCCAGAGGCTGCAGCATCTGCTGGGCTGAGGCTTTCGGACAGAATTTAGAAGTGGCTGAGTATTTTGGGAGGAAAATGGAGAACAGACCTCACAGAACCTCCTCGGGATCCGTCCCCGCCACACCCCCACCGTCCCTCCCACGGCCAGCGTGTTTCGGTCGCTTCTTTCCCGCCTTGGTATTCATATTTAGCAACTGTAATTTCAACCCACTCGGTTTCTGCTTCCTGCCCTCCCTCTCGGCGTCCAGCAAATGGCCCTTGTCCCGCAGGTGGCTGTAAGGAAGCAGGAAAAACCTGGCCTGGGGGAGGCTGGTCCGGCCCCGCCTGTCCACGCCTTCAACCACCAGCGAAGTTCCTGCCTATGGCCGTCTGCCACGTGTGGGGCCTCGGGGAGAGCTCCTGGCCCTGCCCTCACAGAAAGGAACATTCCCAGGGAACTGTCGGAGGAGCCAGGAGCAAGGCCAGCTCTTGGGATCACCAAAGGCGTGGCAGGGGGAGGTGGAGGAGCGATGGGGCTGGACACGGAGACTCTGCTTCCACGGAGGAAAGCGCCCGGCATTCAGGGGAGACATCATAGCTCAGGGCGGGCAGGCGAGGGAGAGAGAGAGAGACGCAGGATTCACTGAAACAGGGGGCGAGGGAGTGGGGCCGGGCGCCCTCTGGATCCAGGGTCCTCCTTTCTCCTGGGCTCAGCTGAACCAGGATTTAGCTTTCTCTAAGCCTCCACACCCGCCCAGTGCTCAGGGCTCACTCTGGCTCTGCACTCAGGGATCACTCCTGGAGGTGCATGGGGTGAACCTATGGCGTGAAACCACCCCACTCTGCATCGAGCGGCCATGACATGGGAATGTTAGTGTCCAGGAATCTTATCTGCTTCTGAGAGACAGAGAGTCACACAGGAATGCAAAGAACAAAGCAGAGTTTATTGTGCTGGCTAGCCAGGGTCCAGCTCCCACACGGACACGCAGATCCGAACAGGCAGGAGGGACCTTGAGCCGTCTCAAAAGGCCCCTTATGAAGGCTCCTGCTGTCCATCACAACAGGGCCCGCCCAGTACACAGCCAGTTAGTTAGTAATATCTTATCTCTAGCCTATCCACGCAAGGTATATTGCTCCTTAGCCTATAGCTGTGCGGTCACATGAGCGAGTAGGCAGGACATACACAGGGTCATCTCCCTTGACCTGCGATTCAGGCAGGGCATGCACGCATGAGCCCATCCCGCCTGGCACGTCTCACACGTGCACCAGGCCAACTTCCTGGCCCTGCCCACATTCCACCGCCATCTTCCTTCTGTCTACCTTATCCTGGGTGGAGAGGCATCAGCACCCGGGTGGGTGGAGGCTGGCCCCTATATCCTTTCAGGAGTTTCTTCTCAAACTTTTTGTTATTGGGGGCTTCACAGCTGTGCTCCAGGCCGTTATGGGAGTGCAGGTCAGGACGCAGGGATACCCTTGAATGACAGGCAAGCCCTTGCTCTGGTCTCCGGGTGTCACGCTACATATATGTGGAGGAGGACAGGCCCTTTGTCCTGCAAAATCTGCCACGTTCTAGATCTGACTAGTCGCCACCTCAGGGTGCCCGGAGCCTGACTTTCTGCCCCAGGTGCTGGGCCCTGCGCTGCCTTCTCGTGGCTTTGTTCATTAAGGTTTGATTGACCCTTCATTGTCTTGACAGTGACCTTCTCTGGGCCATGCTGGGGCCAGTCCTGTAGGCGTGACAGTGAGAGAGAGAGAGAGAGAGAGAGAGAGTGTGTGTGTGTGTGTGGTGGGGAGCTAACAGGGCTTCACCCCGCAGTGCTCAGAGGCCCGTTTGCCCTGATCCACAGCCTCGCACTGAGTCTCCAGTGCTCCTCCTCAACCACGCCCCGGGACCTTAGTTTGACCTGGGGATGAGGATGGGGATAGGCTGACACCCAGCCGTGCCTGGGAGTTATTCCTGTGCTCAGGGGTCATTCCAGGCAGTGCTAGGGGGACCCAATGGGGTGCCAGGGATTAAACTAAGGTCTCATGGAAGACCCTAGCCCTGTGGTACCATCTCTCCCGCCCCTTGGCTGGCCTTTCTGTCGGGTGTCGCTCACAGCTGGCTCAGGAGATAGGTGTGAGGACATATATGGAACTTTTGAGGGTGGAGCTGGGGGGCTCAGAGCTGTCCCTGCCACTGCCCCATGCCCCGCGGTGCCCCTCAACCTCTTCTCTCGACAGTAGCCGTCGCTGCCTCGGCCCTGTCCTGAGGTCATAGGCATTCCTTGGGAGCCCTCTTTCGCTTGAGTGACTGGGGAGGGGACACAGGCGGAGGTGTTGGGACATTGAGCATGACGTCATCATTAACAGTTTTGTAAAGCACGGTGCTTAAGACACACAAGATGCAGCCTACAAAACCGAAGCTGATGTTTGTTTGGTTTGGGGGCTGTGAGTCCCACACCGAGCATGACTCGGGCCTGACTCCTGGCTCTGTGCTCACGGATCACTCCAGGCAGAGCTCATAGGGTGCGAGAGATGGCGCCAGGTCAGCCATGTGCAAGGCGAGTGCCCTGCCTGCTGTGCTAGCTCTCTGCACCCCAGAGCCAACGTTTCTAAAGGGACCTGAGAGGCCGCACATTCAGAAACCCACAAACACTCAGTGAAAATGCGCATTTCCATAGAGGCAGGCTATGGGAGGGGGGAGGGAATCGGGGACATTGGTGGTGGGAAGTGGGCACTGGTGGAGGGATGGGTGCTGGAACACGTGTGACCGAAACCTCCAAACATGAGCAGCTTTGTAAGTGTGTATCTCACGGTGGTATCACTGTATCACTGTCTTCCCGTTCATCATCGATTTGCTCGAGCGGTACCAGTAACATCTCCATATGACCTGTCTCATGCAAGTAGAGCCCAAGGGTACCTGCTTGCTCCAGGAACATAAAGAGCCTCAAACCATTCCATCAGGTCATGGGAATGAGGTCTATAATTGTTACTGGTATCTGGCATATCAAATACGACACAGGTAGCTTGCCAGGCTCTGCCATGCGGGTAGTATACTCTTGTAGTCATCTCAAAATCCAGCATTTATTGATGAACCGCACGGCCACTTGCGGCCGCGCAAGCTGGGCTGTGATAGGCTGGTCTGCTGGGTGGAGTTCTGACGAGAGGGAAGTCCGTATGTGGAAAATGGAGGTCCTCATGGAGTGAAGGGTCGTCTGGCTTGTTGAGAGGCTCTGCTGGGGTGGCAGGCCAGGGCTAGAACCTGCCATCACTCCTGGGCGCCTCATGAGCGGCTGGGCACAGTGAGAGCCAGTAGCAGCTCTGCCCCATGTCTGTCCATGGTGGTATAATAAAATATTAATTAAAAATAAAAAGAAAATGTGCATTCCTGGGCCGGAGCCATAATACAGTGGGGAGGACGTTTGCCTTCACGCCACCAACCTAGGTGTGATACCCGGCATCCTGTATGTTCCTTGTAGCCCACTAGGAGTGATTCCTGAGTGCAGAACCAGGAGTCACCCTGAACCCTGGGGGTGTGGCCCATAAGCAAACGAAGTACAGCATCAGAAAATGCACTTCCTCTCCCAAATCACCTCTTATCCCGCTCTCCCACCTCCACCCGGCCTGGAGAATCTCAGCCTTGTTGGCAACAAATCTGGCCTTGGTCATGCTAAAGCCGGATGCCTGAGCTTCATGTACAGGGACCTGAGCTCCAGCAAATCTGCCCTGTCCTGGGGGAGAGGCGAGAATCCTTCCTCTTGCCGAGTTTCTGAACTATGGATGGGATTGAAGGCTGTGTTCTGAACTCAGCAAAAGGCTGCAGCTTGGGAACGGAAGTAAAGGTCTGTGGTGGGTTCCTTGCAGTTACTGAGAAACCAGAGGTTTCCTGCCTCCTACCACCATGCCGTGGAAACCGTGGTGAACATGCTGATGCCACACATCACACAGAAGTTTCGCGATAACCCGGAGGCGTCTAAGAACGCGAATCACAGCCTGGCTGTCTTCATCAAGGTGAGTTCTGGGCCTTTTTGTGGGGTGTTAGGCCACCCCCAGTAGGATTCAGGGGCCCCTGGAGGAGCTCAGGATACGGTGTCAGGGACTGAACCTGAGCCTCTGTCCAGCAGCACTTAATTTCCTGCCCCGGGCCATCTCTGCCGCCCACCCCACCCCAGGCCTCAGGAACTGTCCTTTATAGCAGAATGCTCGGTCGATACAGTCCCGTGAGTGTGTCTCCTACCAACAAGGGCCTCTCCAGGAGGTGTCAGCGCCAAAGGCGGCGGCATGAATCCGCACAAATCCCAGTGGGACAGACTCTGTCCACCTTAGCTCTATAGCCGGACTGTTGGATTGTACCCCGCAGCTCCTCACGCACCAAAATGTCCCCAAGCAAGCCAAGAATTGTGATAGATGCTCAGTGGCATGTCGGTGTCTTGTCCTCATGCTAAGGGAGTTAGCTTATTGGCCCAGAAAGACAGTACAGGGATTAAGGCACTTGCCTGGTACAAAGTTGGCGCCGGCTCCATTTCTGCCACCCTGTACAGTCCCCTCCACCTGCACCACAGGATATGGACCCCAATACCCCCTTACCCAAATATCAACTATCGATACTGATTTAAACCAAATTTGTAAAAATGCTTTAGGGGCCAGAGCAATAATACAGTGAAGCGGCACTTGGTTTGCATGCGGCTGACCTAGGTTTGAGCCCGGCACACCATGAGCAGCGCCTGGAGTGTCCCTGAGCACAGAGCCAGGAGTAAGGCCTGAGCACTGCTGGGTGTGGCCCAAAACCAATAAAAACCAAAGTTGGGGGAGTCACTGAGCCGTAACTCACTCACCCATGGGTGCTTCCTCCGTAGCGATGTTTCACCTTCATGGACCGCGGCTTCGTCTTCAAACAGATCAACAACTACATCAGCTGCTTTGCACCCGGAGACCCTAAGGTAGTTGATCTCGCTGCCGCGAACCCCGAATGGCCCCTTTCCCTCTGGGTCCATCTCAGAGTTATTTTCAGTCCTACCGTCGATTCCCCTGACTCGGCAGTGTGAACCGGTCTCAGTCGCATTATGACATGTGATATTCCAAAGACTCAGTGGTCAGTTCTCATGACAGTGTGGATGTCTCGGCTCACCTTCCCGCCCTTGCTCTCCCTGGACCGAGGGTCTTCCCTTGCCGGGAAATCTCACTTGCCTGGAGAAGCCCCTGTTATCTCCTGAACACACAGTCCTCCCTTCTCTCTCCCCTCACATCTTTCTCAGTAAATTTCAACAAAAGCCATTTGCTTAACACACACACACACACACACACACACACACACACACACACACTTTTTAAAAAAGATTTCTCAATCACCAAACTGGAAGTGTGTGTATGACCATTCATGGTCCAGTCGATAGGCTTGGAGGGGCGCCAGACGGGCTCTCTCTGTTTCTCACATATGCGTCTGTTCTCAGACGTTACTCAGTTCGGGCTCTGTGTATAAAGTGCCTGAAATCCTCGACCAGTGTAGGAGGAGCATAAATAATAAATGCCCTAAAAGTCAGTGCAGGACATCGCCTTAATGAACTGTGTTCTCACCAGCAAACTCCAGAAGCCATTCTGAAATGTATAATTCGCTTCCTTCGAGAGAGCTAAGAAATGAAAACCTGGCGTAGTGTGGTACAGGGCTCCCTTCGGAAGCCATCTGTAATGACCAGTAAATTGGGTATTAACTTGAGTCAAATTCTTTTTTTCCTGTAGACCCTCTTTGAATACAAGTTTGAGTTTCTCCGGTGGTGTGTGACCATGAGCACTATATTCCTTTGAACTTGCCGATGCCATTCGGGAAAGGCCGGATACAGAGATACCAAGGTAATCCGTCAGCGCCTCGTTGAGCCTTAGGCTGTTCACAGGGAGGACCAGGAGAGCCTCGTTGAGCCTTAGGCTGTTCACAGGGAGGACCATGAGAGCCTCGGTGAGCCTTAGGCTGTTCACAGGGAGGACCATGAGAGCCTCGGTGAGCCTGAGCCTGTTCAGGGAGGACCATGCATGTCTATGAGGAAAAGTATCAGACATGACGTGAGAAGGATTTGATGTCTTTGAGGGGTGAATTAATGTATTTCCTCATAAGATCCTCCCCTTTATATTGGTAGAATAATAATAGGAGCTTTTCCACAAGCCTGGACTACAGATTGTTCCATATTAGTTTTTTTTCTTTTCAATTGTAAAGTTCCTTTTGTTTAAACGATAGAAATCCTTTTTACTTACTGGAGTTCGTTTTGGCTTTCCTTTCCTTTTTTTATTTTTTCGTATGAATTAGCTTTTCTTTCACCATCCATGGAGTCCAATGGCACTCCCGTAGGTAGGTTTGGGGTAGGGGCGGGGAGCACCATTTGCTTCCTTGCATTTGCTTCCTTTGAAAGAAAAAAATGCAAGCCGCTTTCATCTGCCCCGCATTAAACTGTTTCCCGTCGACGTGGCTCTGTTTGTGAGCTTATGATAGCCCAGCGGGTTTGCTTTCACTGGAGCTGAACCGTGGTTGGAACATCCAGGACGAGACCTTGAGTCTGGCTTCTGCAGTCTCCGGGTCACGTAGGATGTTTCTTAAAAAGGAAGACACACAGAAAGTCTAAACATTAGCCCCCATTTGTGTCGTCCCGGCCTTGCCTGAGCCCTCGTCCCTGGAGGTGGCGGTCACGCAGCGGCTTCCCACAAGCTTTCTGTGTTTGCACGTTGCGTCTTCCGGGCCCCCAGCTGAAGGGAGCCCGGCCCTTCTGAACTGAATCAAATCAGTCGGCCAGCTCTGCAAAGTTCCTGATTCCGGTGCCTCGTGTGTGCTCTCAGTAATGTGTGAACAAGAGGCAGCCTGACCCTCCCACAATGCTGACATCGCTGTCTCTGCTGCCCACACTCACAAGCACAGGGACACTTTCGGGAGGGTTTCTGAGCCTCAGCCTGGCAGTCGGGCTGAGTAATCCGGTCTAGATGCCATCAACTGTCTGAACGTTCCAGAAAGAACAGCGCGACCCCTGGCTTCTGCAAAAGGGTTTCTTAGGATTTGGGGCCGTATGAAGTCACAAGGTGAGGCCCGCCCCCAGTAGTGCTCTGGTTTGAGAGTTCAGGTCCCAGCTGCGTCTGATGGAGAGATGTGTTTCTGCTGCAGAGGGCAGTGAACCAGCCTTGATTTCTGCTCCTGGTGGATTTATCCACTTTCCAGAAGGGTGTCCAGGTGATCCCGTTTGTGGAGCTTGTGGATGGACGTAGTTTCGCTCAGTGCTTTCCTTCTGCCGGTTTTATTTGCTCGCCTTTTTGGGGTCACACCAGTGACGCTCAGGAGTTACTCCTGGCTCTGCACTCAGGAATTACCATATGGGATGCGGGGATTGCACCCTGGTGGGCCCGGTGCAAGGCATTTAAGTGCCCTCCTGGCTGTGCTGTCACTCTGGCCCCTGTCTGTTCTGGTTGTAGGCTGTTTTTATTTGCTTTTAGAGATGCAGGCATAGTAACATTTCCTAAAAAATAAATTTTTTAATTAAATCACGATGAGATACACAGTAACATGTTTTTAAAATTCCACATCAAGGGGTCAGAGCGATAGCACAGCGGATAAGACGCTTACCTTGCATGCGGCCGACCTGGGTTCGATCCCCGGCATCCCATATGGTTCCCGAGCACTGCCAGGAGTAATTCCTGAGTGCAGAATCAGGAGAAACCTCTGAGCATTGCCGGGTGTGACCCAAAAACAAATTAAAATAAAATTCCACATCAAGTTTTCCATTTAGTTATTGAAGAATAAAAGTTCATTAGCCGTTAACTGGTACATTTTTGAACACACTGGATTTAAATAGGGCTCATAGGCCTTGGAGTAAATTAACTGATGTAGCAAAGAGTAATTTACAAAACATGTATGTGTGTATAGGTCAGAGTTAGTGGTATGTGTGTATGTGTGTCTGTGTGAGTGTGTGTGTGAAGGTCAAACCTAATGGTGTGGGGGTGTTAGTGTGTGTGAGAAGGTCAGACCTGTGTGTGTGTGTGTGTGTGTGTGTGTGTGTGTGAAGGTCAGACCAAATAGTGCTCTGGGGCCATGCAGGATTAATATCTGAAAGCCTCCTCTCTCTGTGGCTCAGAGTGGAACATCTTAGGACCTCATGAATCCCGTATTCTTTCTGTAATTACTTTTCTCATCCACTACTTCCAGTCAAGTACAGTAATTTCCACTTTACCTTAATACTAAATCATAGCTCTCTAACATGTCCTACTTCCCGAGCCTCCGGTTCCACCACTCTGAGTTCAATAGTCGTCTGGGCTGTCGTGCACTGCAGAAACGAAACTTCGGGTGTGCCTGCTCGCATGCAGGGGTGGCCTCGCTGAGGAACCGGGCACGTGCCAGGGCAGAGCGAGGCCTCAGCTGCTCGGCCCATGGCAGGCAGAGGGTGGGTCTGGGCCCGGCCCCTCCTGGGGCCGCTGTCTAAGGAGCCCGCTGTCTCCCGCTCTCAGACCTGCAGCTCGACTACTCCTTGACGGACGAGTTCTGCCGGAACCACTTCCTGGTGGGGTTGCTGCTGCGGGAGGTGGGCACGGCCCTGCAGGAGTCGCGGACGTCCGGCTCATCGCCATCGGCGTGCTCAAGGGCCTGCTGATAAAACACTCCTTTGATGACAGATACGCTTCCCGGTGAGCAGGGCCGGGGCACCAGGGGCTGAGGGGAAATGGAAGCTGGGAGGAAGCGCAGAAGGTGGTGGTACCCACACAGCGCACACATGTATCATGTATCGTGTGTGTTATGTGCATATGAGGGTATCTGTGAGCATGTGTGTATGTGTGGGTATGTATGGGTCTGTATGTGTGATGTCTGTATGAGTATGTGCTCGTGCATATATGTATGTGTGTATGTCTCTGTGCACGTGTATGTGTGTAAGTGTATATGCATGTGTGTATATGAGTGTGTGCATGTGTCAGTATGTAAATACCTACATATGTGTATGTGTGTCTGCATGCACGTGTGTATATGTCTATGAGTGTATTGTGAGTTTGCGTATGTATGTCTACACATGCATTATATACACACATATAAGTGTGTATACGCCTAAGAGTAGATGTGTGGTGGTGTGTGGATCTCTGTGTGTATGTGTGTGATGGTGAGTTTGTGTGTGTGCACGCACGTGTGTGTGGAAGTGGGCTGCGCCCGGCACAGGCTAACTGCGTCCCGTGTGCTGTTTCAGAGCCACCAGGCGCGGATCGCCACGCTGTACCTGCCCCTGTTCGGCCTGCTGACTGAGAATGTGCAGCGTGTCAACGTGCGGGACGTGTCCCCTTTCCCCTGTGAACCCGGGCAATGTACGTAGCCACGCTCACACAACACGCCCTGTGGCGCAGCCGCTCCTTCTCCAGGGCCCGGCTGGCTGCCGCCTTCCCAGGTTCCGGTGCTCGCCAGAAGCCCTCGCCCTCCCAATGGGGCCTGTCTTTCTTGCCTCAGAGGTGGCCGGTGATGGGCGGGGGGCCTTCTCCCATGCACCTTACACCTTTACACATTCTGTCTGCAAAGACCCTGTGATCATGTTCTGAGGCTCGGAGTAGACAGGAATTGGGGTGGAGGGATGGTCAATCAGTATACACCCTCTCTTTCAGTGCTAAAACCATCATAATTCACAGTTCTCTTAATGAATTACATTTCTGCCTCAGATGAGATCAGTCAGGAAATTGTCAGAAAATGTCAAAAAAAAAAAAGAACCCCAAAACCCAAAAAAAAAAACAAAAACAGAACATGCTTTTCTGAATGGCCAGAAGGTTGTGTTCCCAAAATATCTTCTTTCTGTGTTCACCCAGAATTTGGGGTTGCCGAGCAGTAGAACAGCAGCTGGGCTCTTGCCTTCCACAAGGCTGCTCAGGTTCTGTCCCCACAACACCCAACCAGGAGCCAGCCCTGAGCACAGAGCCAGGAGTGAGCTCCAAGCACCACCGGGTATGACCCCCCCCCCCAAATAACTGGGGTGGGGATAAGTTGTTTCTACCATTTTGTTATATTTTATTGCCTTTTTGGGCCACCCCGCGAAGCGCAGGGGTTACTCCTGGCTCTGGGCTCGGGGATCGTTCTGAACTGCTAGTGGAGAGGGCAGGGTGGCCCCAGGTTGGCCGCCACATGCTCCACAGGTCTTTGGGTTAAAGACTTTTTCAAGCCGGGATGCCAGGTGGGCCTAGGTGACTGACCGCAGTAAGAATCGACCACCTAATTTATGTACCTTTGATGGTCTTTTCAAGGTGTATTGGAAGATTAAGTTGACCAAGGGATGATCCCAGAAATTCATCTCAAAAGATGAAGTTTGGTGGCAGGCTCGGCCATTAGTCAGGACAGAAGTTACGGGCCAGCAGTTCCCTTCTGCCCTTTACTCCAGCCGTCATCTCCTCACTGCCTGCTGGTGGGCTCTGGGGCCACTTCTCTAGGTTCCCCCACCCTCTCTCCTCCAAACACAGCTCCCCAATAACGGTGGGAGCTCTCAAAGCAGCTCCCAGCTGCTTTGAGGTAACTTCATCCTTGCACAGGGCATTAGCTTATATCATTTTATTATATTTTATTGCTTTTTGGGGTCACACCCGGCGATGCTCAGGGGGTGACTCCTGGCTCTGCACTCAGGAATTACACCTGACGGTGCTTGGGGAACTATCTGGGATGCCGGGATCAAACCTAGGTTGGCCTCATGCCAGGCAAACTCCCTCCCCACTGTGCTATCATTGAACCTAGGTTGGCCTCATGCCAGGCAAACGCCCTCCCCACTGTGCTATCATTCTGGCCCCATCTTGCACCATTTTAAAACTCAATGCATCATCCCAGACTCCTCCATGCATTCTCTAAACTGTCGACTTTGCAGTCAGAAATAATTCGGGTGCAGGGCTGCCTTAGTCCCGAGGGCAAACAAGCATGTCCCCTTTCCACGGGTGGTGCCTTCACGGGGGAGCTCCAGGCTTGCAGCAGTGTTTAAATCTGGGACTGTCAGCAGCTGGGCGCAGACTTCCAACATGAGAGACAGCCAGTGTTCCTGCGCGAGAGAGCACGCGAGGTCCCTGCAGGGCAAAACAGAACCCCGCAGTGCGCGCGAGTAACTGGCCGCTCCAGAAAGGACCAGGTGCTAGAGCTTCAGGGGGAACAGGAAGGGTGAGCCATTTGGGGTCCCCTTCTGGGGTCTGCCTCCATCCTCTCCCCAGCCCCACACGTCGGCTTCACCCGCCTGGCCTGTGCGGGTTACAGAGCTCCACGCCCTGGCAAGAGCCATCCTGAAACCTGCTTCCCTTTGTCTCTGCTCTTTCCCCACGGTTAGAGGCGAAGGAAGAAGCCCTGGGCTTGCCCCTGGTCAACCCGCTGGTGACACCGCAGAAGTCCGGAGGCACGCTGGACGCCCAGCCTACACAAGGACCTGTTCGGGGCCATCTCCGGCATCGGTAATGCCTGTAGCTCATTGCGGCTGGAAGCACAACCTTGGGTAGCCCCAAATCTTCCAGTGAAAAGTCTGAAGCCCGAAGAGATGGGTCCAGGCTGACACACAGGCTTTTGCGTGCAGAAGGCCCTGCCCTGGCCAGTCCCCAGCACAGCCTGGACCCCCAGGCAGCGTCAGGAGCCAGCCCCCAGCACCTAACGGGTGGCCCAAATACCAAGAGGATAGACAGGAGGGGCTGTTGAGAGAGTATGGCAGGGAAGGAGATGGGCTTGCTCACAGCTGACCCGTGTGGGTGCCAGCACTGCAGATTGGGCACCTCCCGGGTGAGTCCTGAGCACTGCTGGGTGTGGCCCCCAGGCCAAAAGCATAATGCTAATAATTTGAAGGAAATGTTCCCAAAACTATCAGGCCTATGGCCGCCTTTTCAGGAAAAAATATCACTGTATCACTGTCTTCCCGTTCATCTTCGATTTGCTCGGCGGGCACCAGTAACATCTCCATATGTCCTGTCTCATGCAAGTAGAGCCCAAGGGCACCTGCTTGCTCCAGGAACATAAAGAGCCTCAAACCATTCCATCAGGTCATGGGAATGAGGTCTATAATTGTTACTGGTATCTGGCATTTCAAATACGACACGGTAGCTTGCCAGGCTCTGCCGTGCGGGTAGCATAAGGAGTTCTGGGCTGTAGTGTGCTATGCTGATCGGATGTCCGCACTAAGTTCGGCACCAATATGGTGACCCTCCGGGAGCGGAGGACCACCAGGGTTGCCTAAGGAGGGGTGAACCGGCCCAGGTCGGAAACGGAGCAGGTCAGGAAAAAATATAGCATGCAGAAATCTCCCTTCTTGAAGCAGATGGAGAGCCCCAGCTGCCATTGCAACGGACGCTGCTCCAGCCCGGAGGGTCGCTCCAACACAGTCCGAGGGGCAGTGTGCCCACTTGGGAAAAGGCCGATAAAGTGCCTTGAATATTCATTTCCTGCCTTTTAATAGGGAAGCCCGGAATAAGTGACCCCCAGCTCCCAGGAGTTCGGAGCACGATACACTTAATCACGTCTGCTTCATGCTTTAACGTTCGTTTATGACACTTCGCTGTTCAGATCGGCTTGTGTTTGCTTTTAGCAAAGGCTTTGCAGGTGTGTTGGTGGTAGAATATAACCGCAGCACTAATGGTGACTGAGGACTTGCTCGAGGGGGCTGGGGTTCGGAGCTAGTCTGTACTCCAAAATGGGGCTTCCAAAACCTTCCCTGGAGTGTTTTTCTGTGTGACATGATGTTAGCACAACCCCGCAGGGATGAGAACAGACGGCATAAATCAGGATCCCTCATAAAATGCCTGAGAACTGCACTTATTAATGTGTCTTGCTGAGCCTGTGAGCTCCTGCACAAAGATAGTGCTGCAAAGTGTGTATGTGTACACATAAATATGTATATATACACATATGTATATATATATACTTTACACCATTATATATACATATGTGTGTATACATATTATATCACTTGTATCACTTGTAGCGGTTTGAGGCTCTTCATATTCCTGAATCAACCAAATGCCATTGGGCTACATTGGCACATGATAGGGTCCAATGGAAATGTTACTGGTGCCTGCTCGAGCAAGTCGATGAATAACGGGATTCAAGTGATCAAGTGTATCACTTGTCTTCCTGTTGATCATCTCATCGGTTTGCTCGAGTGGGCACCAGTGGCATCTCCATATGTCCTGTTACATGCTAGTGTAGCCCAAGGGCACCTGCTCTCCAGGAACATGAAGAGCCTCAAACCATTCCATCAGGTCATGGGAATGAGGTCTGTAATTGTTGCTGGATTTTGGCACATCAAATACTACACGGGTAACTTGCCAGGCTCTGCCGTGCAGGTGGAATACTCTTGTAGTAGCCTCACACACACACGAGGCAGTGTGTTTGTGTGTGATGCTCGGTGTAGTAGCCTCACATATACATACATATATATGTATGTATGTATGTATACATATATGCATGTATACTTTTTTATATACCAGTATCCCCAACCAGTATCCCCAACCCCAACTACTGGCTCTCCCTATGCCCAGCCGCTCATGAGGCGCCCGGAATGGATAGCGGGTTCTAGCCCTGGCCCACCACCCCAGCAGAGCCTTGCAATAAGCCAGATGATCCCCCACTCCATGAGGGCCTCCATTTTCCACATCCAGACTTCCCCCTCGTCAGAACTCCACCCAGCAGATCAGCCTATCACAGCCTGGTTGTGCGGCCGCATAGCGGCCATGCGGTTCATCAATAAATGCTGGAATTAGAGATGACTACAAGAGTATGCTACCTGCACTGCAGAGCTTGGCAAGCTACCTGTGTCGTATTTGATATGCCAGATACCAGTAACAATTATAGACCTCATTCCCATGACCTGATGGAATGGTTTGAGGCTCTTTATGTTCCTGGAGCAAGCAGGTGCCTTGGCTCTACTTGCATGAGACAGGTCATATGGAGATGTTACTGGTGCCCGCTCGAGCAAATCGATGATGAACGGGAAGACAGTGATACAGTGATCCCCCACCAGCACAGCTCTGAAGCATTATTCATGTTCACGTTTGGTCAATGAATGAGTCCTAAAGTCCAGAAAATGTGGTAGAGTCGTAATTCTCTGACCTCCCACTGCAAAATCCAGGCCTAGCGAGCCCTGGGCTGAAATGAGAAGTTTGGGCTCATCAGACTCAGCTAGCAGCCACGCAGTTAGGGCCGGAGCCCCCGGAGACACTGGCCGAGGCTGCCCAGCTTGGCTGCCTGAAGCAGCCTCCTTCTGCGTCGGTGTGGGAGTCACAGAAAGTCCTTAGGACAGGTTGAGCCTCTCTCCCGCTTGCTTGAGTCTAAAGATCTAGACTTGAAGGACTCACAGCGGACTTTTTGGTTTGGTTTGAGGACCTCACCTGCAGTGCTCTGGGCCTACCCCTGGCTCTGCACTCAGGAGGGATCACTCTTAGCAAGCTCAGGAGAGTATACGGGTGTCGGGTCTGTGGCCCCCCATAATAGACTTTTTATGACTTGGGCTGCAGATTCATCGCCGTTTCCGGTGGATTTTGGTCCTGTGCTTTTCGAGAGCAGGCACCCCTTGCTTTCCTGGAAGAAATCCCTTTCCTATGCATATTCAGAAGACATTCACTTTTGTTTTTAATGTGGTGCATAAAGGTTTTTTTGGGAGGGTTTGTTTTTGTTTTGTTTTTAGGGATGGAGGTTTGGGCCACACCCAGCTGTGTTCAGGGGCTGCTCCTGATTCTGTGCTCAAGGATCACCCCTGGCAGTGTTTGGGGACCCTGTGTGCTTCTGGGAGTGGCACCGTGCTTGACTACATACAAGACAAACCCCTTAACCTTCTGTACTGTCTCTCCAGCCTGTACATGAATCAGTAAATGGCCTCGATGCTTGGATAAGCTATCTGAGATTGTGTTCATTCTAAAAAAGTTCTTGTTCCATGGACTCTGTACTCTGATATGCTGTCGACTAAGGGGAGAGAAAAGAGTGAAACATTTCTTTATCGCACACACTTGTTAAATCTTTTTTAAGTTATGCAGTGGATGTGAAACAGCCCTGTGACCTAGTTCTACAGATTGATTAAGATCGATTGCATTTCCATCTGTTGCCTTAGATTAGAACTCTATTTCTGGAATCAAGCCGAAAATGGTGATAATTTGGGATCTAATTTTACTTTACTGAGGACCTATTTCTCCTGGTTCTCTATGCTCTCAATTAAATATGAGATCTAGCTATTTTAGAAAGGCTATTATTACAATCTGGACATAAGATATTTTCCTCTCCGGGTATCAGGGAAGGGCTCATAGTTTGTCATAGGGTTTTCACTGCTCTGACTAACAGTTGCACGATTCTATTTGGGGGAAAGGCAACCTCTGACCCGTTGGTCCATCCTTCACTTATACTTTGAGTTTCCTCTGACTCTTGTCAGTTCTGAGACTGAATCAGTGGTGGGTAAGAGTTGAGGTTAAATTGAATTTCTTTAGCTTAGCCAGGAGAGCTGTGCTTAGACATGGCTAGAACATAGTGCTGGAACTTGCTGGAATATTACGGAACATGGTGCCATTCTGCACCTGTGCCCCCTCCCCGCCTTCCGGCTGGAGGGCATGTTTGGAGTGTCCCACAGAATATGCAAGTCTCAGAGTCTTGTAATTAAGCGTTTATTGAAAGCTTATCTAAGCAGGAAGTCAACTCATATCTTTTAAATCCAGTATGAGGTTACTGGATTTATTTGGTTACTGATTTATTCGGGTACTGATTTATTTGGTTGGTTCCTGATTTAATTCCACCTTTATTTGGTTTATTTGGTTCTGTCACTATCACTATCACTAACCTCCCGTTGATCATCTATTTGCTAGAGCGGGCACCAGTAACATCTCCATATGTCCTGTCTCATGCTAGTAGAGCCCAAGGGCATCTATTCACTCCAGGAACATAAAGAGCCTCAAACCATTATATTAGGTCATGGGAATGAACTAATATAATTGTTACTGGTATTTGGCATATCAAATAAAACAGGGCAGCTTGCCAGGCTTGCCATGCAGGTGGCATACCCTTGTAGTCACCTCTAAATATAGCATTTATAGATGAACCTGTGATAGGCTGTCGCTGGGTGGACTTCTGATGAGAGGGAAGTCGGATGTGGAAAATGGCGGCCCGATGGAGTGGGGGTGGTCATCTGGCTTGTTGTGCAACTCTGCTGGGGTGGCTGGCCAGGGCTAGAACCCGCCAACTCAATAAACTCATAAAATGAATGAGTTTATTTGGTTGGTTCCTGATTTATTTTCACCTTTCAAGAGTACCTTACCTCTTTCGTAAGGTCACAGATGTGCATCCCCGTTGGATTTCCTTTCTACTCACAACCGTTTACGGCCACGTCAGGACTGCTGAGCTCACTGACTTGCCTTATCGGTGATTTCGTCTTTTCATGGTGGTTTCCTGGGAGGTCAGAAGGAACTCCTGATAGTTCTGCGTCTCTGGTCTGGGGGGCCAGATAACCGTTCACACAGGCAGCCTAACAGTGAAGAAGCCCCTGGGATCAGATTTAGAAATTCAGGGGAGAAAACATTACCTGCTTTGTTTCTCACAAGCACAGCTCGTTGGACACCATAGGGTGCCCCAGTGCGGGGCGGGAGCTTCCTGCCAGCCTCATTCCTGTTACCACACTGGGCTCACCAGTTGCGTTGTATCATAGAAACCCCTGAGAGACAACGCCGCCACCATCTGGCCCCACGCCAGAGGGCAGTTTCTGGCAGGTGTCCAGGGGTCCTCCTGCCCTCCTCTGAAATGCAGCATGACCCGGGGACTCTTTCTGTATTCCTAAGGCGCCTGAGCACAGTGGGCTATATGCAGAGTTGTTGTGGTGGCTGTTGTTGTTTTAGTTGAAGAGTTATGGGTAGATTTGTCATCTTTTAGATTTTTTAAATCTTTATTGTCTCCTCTTCTGAAATTGCACGTCCCTTTAGTCTTAGCAATCCAAGGTGCTTTCTCGTCAACCAATTGATATTTATACCTGAGTGTTTCATTGTGGTGCGGGGCTTGCCAACAGCTCTGTGCTCAGGACTCACTCCCGGCTCTGTGCTCAGGGCTCACTCCCAGCTCTGTGCTCAGGGCTCACTCCCGGCTCTGTGCTCAGGGCTCACTCCCGGCTCTGTGCTCAGGGCTGACTCCCCGGCTCTGTGCTCAGGGCTAACTCCTGGCTCTGTGCTCAGGACTCACTCCCGGCTCTGTGCTCAGGGCTCACTCCCAGCTCTGTGCTCAGGGATCACTCCCAGCTCTGTGCTCAGGGCTGACTCCCGGCTCTGTGCTCAGGGCTCACTCCCGGCTCTGTGCTCAGGGCTCACTCCCAGCTCCGTGCTCAGGGCTCACTCCCGGCTCTGTGCTCAGGGCTCGCCTCCTGGCTCTGTGCTCAGGGCTCACTCCCGGCTCTGTGCTCAGGGCTGACTCCCAGCTCTGTGCTCAGGGCTGACTCCCGGCTCTGTGCTCAGGGCTCACTCCCGGCTCTGTGCTCAGGGCTCACTCCCGGCTCTGTGCTCAGGGCTGACTCCCGGCTCTGTGCTCAGGGCTTTCTCCTGGCTCTGTGCTCAGGGCTGACTCCCGGCTCTGTGCTCAGGGCTGACTCCCCGGCTCTGTGCTCAGGGCTGACTCCCGGCTCTGTGCTCAGGGCTGACTCCTGGCTCTGTGCTCAGGGATAACTCCCAGCTCTTGTGCTCAGGGCTGACTCCCCGGCTCTGTGCTCAGGGCTGACTCCCCGGCTCTGTGCTCAGGGCTGACTCCTGGCTCTGTGCTCAGGGCTGACTCCTGGCTCTGTGCTCAGGGATAACTCCCAGCTCTTGTGCTCAGGGCTGACTCCCGGCTCTGTGCTCAGGGCTGACTCCTGGCTCTGTGCTCAGGGCTGACTCCCGGCTCTGTGCTCAGGGCTTACTCCTGGCTCTGTGTTCACGATGCTGGAGGTGCTGGAGCCCTATGCAGTGCCTGGGATCACACTTTAGCTTGGCCACATACAAGGCAAGCACCTTCCCTGTCATCCTGTCTCTCCAACCCTAAAGCTTATTTTTTAATCTCATTTTATCTGACCTGTCAAGGGTAGTGACCGCACAGAACTCCTGACCCAAACGTTGTCACAGGAGAGATAAGTGGCCCAGAAGCCGCCCCTTGCAGTGCAGCCCTTGGCGTGATTGTGCTGTGCCTCACCGCATCTTTGGTGTGGACTTCCTTCCTGCTTTAGCTTCTCCATACACTGCGTCCACTCCCAACATCAACAGCGTGAGAAACGCAGACTCGAGGGGGCTCCCTCGTCAGCACGGACTCGGGAGCAGCCTTCCAGAGCGGAGCAGCGGGAAGAGCAGTTCCCTGGAGAAGGTAGGAGACCTTTCCGTGGGCGAGAGGCGCTGACCTCTGATGGATTTAGCCGACTGGATTTGGCCCACCTGATTTGGTCAACCGACCGGGCTCCGGCTCTTTGTTCATTACATGTGTCCTTTAAGTGACTCGTGGCATGGGTCAGCTCGCTCCAAGAGTTGTATATCAGTGGCGAGGCCCCGTTCTTGGGCCCCTCTCCCGCCTGGATCCTGTTTCCAGGATTTCAGATCAGGACGGTGTTTATTTATAGAGAAGCCCTAGAATGAGTGGTTGTGGCAGTTTGACAGCTGGGAAGGATGACAGAGGCCAGAGCGATAGCACAGTGGGAGGGCATTTGTCCTGCACGACGCTGACCCGGGTTTGAGCCCTGGTATCCACATGAACCCCGAAAGCACCACCAGGAGTCATTCCTGAATCTGGAGGCAGGAGTAACCCCTGAGCATCGCCGGGTGTGACTCCAACCCCCAAAAAAAAAAAAAAAAAAAAAGAGGAATAAAGAAACGTCACTCAGAATCCCCCAGGTCTGTGTGCCGGAAAGCCCAGCTTGTAGCGCAGGGACTGTGTCAGGGAGTGTTGGGTCCGGAGCACTGGGTCAGTGGGTGGAGAGAGAGTGCAGCGGGTAAGGTGCTTGCCTTGCAGACAGCAACCCAGGTTTAATCCCCCGCCATCCCATATGGTCGCCTGAGCACCACCAGGAGTGATTCCTGAGTGCAGAGCCAGGAGTCAGCCCCTGAGCGTCGCCGCGGGGTGACCCAAAAGGAAACGAAACAGAGTAGTTGGTAGTTCTCACCTCGGCCACTGTTCCCTCGGTTGGCTCCAATCACAGCAGGTAACCCACGGGGGCAGTGCTCCTAGTTCTCAGAAATGTGGGGGGTGCCCTGCCAGGGCTCCAGGCTGAGCCCACCCGTGGTTCCGTGGCCCTGCGGAGATGCTGCCCTTCCCCGGCCCGCCGTGACGCTGCCCTTCCCGTGGCCCACCGTGACACTGCCCTTCCCGTGGCCCACCGTGATGCTGCCCTTCCCGTGGCCCTCCGTGGCGCTGCCCTTCCCCCTGCCCACCGTGACGCTGCCCTTCCCGTGGCCCTCCGTGGCGCTGCCCTTCCCCGGCCCACTGTGACGCTGCCCTTCCGTGGCCCGTGGCGCTGCCCTTCCCGGGCCCACCGTGGCGCTGCCTTCCGTGGCCCTCCGTGGCCCTTCCCTGCCCGTGGCGCCTCTGTGGCCCCGCCCGTGGTGCCTCGGCGGGGCGCCTCGTGGCCCTGGCCCTTCCTGGCCCTCTGTGACGCTGCCCTTCCCGTGGCCCACCGTGACGGCTGCCCTTCCCGTGGCCCACCGTGGCGCTGCCCTTCCCGTGGCCCTCCGTGACGCTGCCCTTCCCCCCCGCCCACTGTGACGCTGCCCTTCCCGTGGCCCTCCGTGACGCTGCCCTTCCCCCCTCCGTGGCTGCCCTTCCGTGGCCCTGCGTGCCCTTCCCGCCCCCATGCCTTCCCACGCAGAGGGAGAAGCAGCCCCGAAGGCACTCGGCGTGTGTGCCACGCTCTGCTGCGGAGGGACGGAGGCTGCCCGCCAGCCAGGAGCAACCGGGTCACTCTGGACTTGTCCCTTCTCACCGTGCCCCCCGCCCTGCCGGAGGAGCCCCTGCATGCCGCGCCATCCCTCCCACCGCCAGCCACCCCGCGGCCTCCCCACGCCTCTGTGGATGTGGGTGGATCAGAGGGTGCCCCCACCCTATGGTTTTGCCACGAAGCTCACCCCACCCGTAGGCCTCCGAAATCCAAAGACCTATGTTGGCTCCAGAGACAGCACAAGAGCGAAGGCATTTGCCTGGAGCAGCCAACCCTGTTTAGTCCTCAGCATCACATTTGGAGGGGGCCAGAAAGATAGTACAGTGGTTAGGGTGCTTGCCTGGCATGCAGCTGACCTGGGGTTCAATCCCCAGCACTATGTATGGTCCCCTAAGAGCACCTCTGGGTGTGACCTACACCGCTGCCAAAATTAAAAAAAAAAAAAGACCTCCGTGTTCAGAAGCCCACCCGCATCGCCCACCAGCTCCTGGACAGACCTGTTAAGCTTCACCTGTCCTTCCAGTTTGATCCTGACAAATATTTTCCCACATTTCCCTGGGAAAGCTGATGTAGAGGATTGATTTAAAAGATCTCCCACGTTTTGAATCGCAGGGTGTGATTCTAAATCACTTTCTATTTATGGGCGCCCTGGAAACGGGAAGGTGCTGGCTAGTGGCAAAAACTGCACCCCGCCATCCCAATGAGTGCAGTGTTGAGTTGATGTTGGAATCACCCCAGCCGCTGAGTCTTGGGTGCTGTGTTCATGCTCGCCCAGCTGCCACCCCCGCACGGTGCCAGCTGAAGGGCAGAGACCGTGCCAGGCGTGGGCAGGGAGCAGAACCTCGGCTTCCCTGGCTCTCTGCAGCATGGATGGAGCGGGGTGTGCCGTGACCTGCCTTTCCCTGTGTGACTTTGCCTGTGCCCTTCTGCGTGAGGCTGTACTTTGGCGATTCTGAACTACGCTGGTGACTCAGTGGACAGAGTCGCCACTCACTGGACAGAACTGGACAGAACGGTGCCTCCTGGCGGTTCTGAGCCAGCCCTGCCCAGCAGGGAGCAGCCGGTCGCAGCTCCGAGGAACCCCCTCCCTGGCGTGTCTGACCACGGGGTTCCTGGCGTGTTCGGACACTGGATCTCGCGTGCCGTGGACTCGAATCCATCCTGAGACTCTGGCATCGAGGAAGCGCGGTGACACCCCTTCGGAGCGTGTCCAGGCTGGGAGAGGGGTTGACCTTTTCCCATTCTTTTCAGCACCAACAAGGCGGCAGTTTGGGGAACTCCGTTGCGCTGTGACAAGCTGGAGCAGTGTGAGATCAAGAGCCTGCTGATGTGCTTCCTGTATGTCCTAAAGAGCATGTCCGACGGTGGGTACCGCCAGGCTGCCCGCCCTCTTGGCATTTGGCTTTTTAATTGTCTGGTTGGTTTTGGGGCCACACCCAGCGATGCTCAGGGGTTATCCTGGCTCTGCACTCAGGAATTCCTCTGGCAGGGCCCAGGGGACCCTTTGGGATGCTGGGAATCGAACCTGGTTGGCCACGTGCAAGGCAAATGCCCTACCTGCGCTAATACCACTCCCGGCCCCTCTGATTGGTCCTCTTATAAACCCATTTTTGCATACCCAGTCCTATTGGTTTCCCCACAACCCATCGTTTGCATAAAGACAGCATGCAATCTCATTGGTTGGATGCAATCTAATGCCTTTTTGGCTTTTTGGGTCACACCCAGCCTTGCTCAGGGCTTACTCCTGGCTCTGCACTCAGGACTCACTCCTGGCAGTGCTGTGGGATGCTGGGGATCCAATCCAGGTTGGTCACATGCAAGGCAATGTGTTACCTGCCAGCTGTGTTATGGCTCCCGTCCAGTTTATTATTTTTCATTATCGTAATTTTTTTGCATCAAGGATATAACGATTTTATTTATTTATTCATTCATTCATTCATTCATTTATTCATCATTCATTCATTCATCATTCATTTATTTATTTTTGCTTTTTGGGTCACACCCGGCGATGCTTAGGGGTTACTCCTGGCTCTTTGCTCAGAAATTACTCCTAGCAATGCTCAGGGGACCATATGGGATGCCGGGATTGAACCTGGGTCAGCCACGTGCCAGGCAAGCACCCTACCCGCTGGACTATCACTCCGCCCAAGGATATAAGGATTTTAAAAAGTTGTCTCCAGTGTTTGAAATGGAGCAGAAATAAAAGAAGTCATTTGGATAACTTTTTGTGAATTATTACACTCTGTAAAATTAGTTTTAATAATTTTACAGTATGAGTGGACCCATTTTTTTAAAAAACGTGAGTTAACCTCAGAATCGCCATCTTGACTAAAGAGGGTAGAGCCCAGAGATGCAGGAGGTTGAGCCTTTTGTTTTCAGTTTTTGCTCATGTAAACTTAACTGAGAACTCGGAGAATTCCCATACTGGGTCTCTCGAATTAGAAATAGAGGGTTGGGGGGCCTGAGAGTTAATACAGCGTGGAGGGTGCTTGCCTTCTATGCCGCCAATCTGGGTTCACTCCCCGCATCACATATGGTCCCGGAGCCAGGAGTGATCCCTGAGCACAGAGCCAGGAGGACTGATCAGCAGTGCTCAGGGGGTGGCTCCTGGCTCTGTGCTCAGGGGTTACTCCTGGCTCTGTGCTCAGGGGTTGCTCCTGGCTCTGTGCTCGGTGGCTCCTGGCCTGTGCTCAGGGTGGCTCCTGGCTCTGTGCTCAGGGGTTGCTCCTGGCTCTGTGCTCAGGGGTGGCTCCTGGCTCTGTGCTCAGGGGTGGCTCCTGGCTCTGTGCTCAGGGTTGCTCCTGGCTCTGTGCTCAGGGGTTGCTCCTGGCTCTGTGCTCAGGGGTTGCTCCTGGCTCTGTGCTCAGGGGTGGCTCCTGGCTCTGTGCTCAGGGGTTGCTCCTGGCTCTGTGCTCAGGGGTTGCTCCTGGCTCTGTGCTCAGGGGTACATGCTGGGGATCAAACCTGGTTTGTCATGAGTAAGGCAAGTACCCTCCCCACTATACTATTCCTCATACCTCAACCCCTAATCCTTACATGGTTTAAGTTTTCCCACTTAAATCTAAGCCAAGCACTAAAATTGATTTTGGGAATAGTGTGAGTGGAGGAGAAATCGCCTCCACGGTAGCTTGCCAGAATCAGTGCCTGGAACTAGCTTCACTTTCTTTGTCTCACGTTTATGGACCACCCTCTGCCACCTCGCTCTTCCCTCCTTCATCTGGGCTCAAGGGCCTGCTGCACAAGAAATTAGACCCAGGCCTACACACGTTCAAGACATGCTCTTTCTTACGAGCATCATTTACAGTAGCAAGATGTGAAGAGGAAAAACAATCAACTATCGGTAGGGGGTTGGTTCGCACCACTAGAATGTGTCTAGGAGAGGAATATCATGCAGTATGGAAAAGTGAGACCAACTTCTTGAATTAAATTCAAAGGGGGAAACCCCCGAGTGTGGTTTGTAGGCTTCTGTTCCTTGTGTATGGGAAGAAGAGGGTACATAAGTAAATGTGGGATTCTTTTACCATTGCCCGACTGCGGTGGGATTCTGTGACAACTATAGAGATATAGAGGCCTAAGGTTAGGTTCCGTGTTCACTTTTCATTCTGAAAAATTCTGACAAAGCCCTTGTGTGTTTTCTAGATGCTTTGTTTACCTACTGGAATAAGGCTTCGACATCTGAACTTATGGACTTCTTTACCTTATCCGAGTGAGTACTGCTGTCTTGCTCGCTGCCTCGGGTGATCCCTCGTGTGCAGAATTCTGTAGGGCTGAACTAGGCGTGCAGGGCAGTGGGTACGGCAACAAGCCGGGCCTGATGTGCGTGACTTCTCAGAGAAGACAGCTGCGCCACGCCTGCACATCTGCAGCAGATCCTTGCAGATAGAAATCTGACCAGGTGGGGCCGGGCGATAGCCCAGCGGGTAGGGCGTTTGCCTTGCACGCGGCCGGCCTGTGCCGGCCTGGGTTTGATCCCCGGCATCCCATATGGTCCCCCGAGCACCGCCAGGAGTGATTCCTGAGTGCAGAGCCAGGAGTAACCCCTGAGCATCGCTGGGTGTGACCCAAAAAGCAAAAAAAAAAAAAAAAGAAATCTGACCAGGTGGGGCGGAGCAATGCCACAGCGGGAGGGTGTTTGCCTTGCACACGGCCAACCCAGGTTCGATTCCCCGGCATCCCATATTCCTGAGTGCAGAGCCAGGACTCACCCCTGAGCATGGCTGGTGTGACCCAAAATAGCAAAATATAAAAATTAAATAAATAAAATAAAAAAAAGAAATCTGACCAGGAGAAATGGGAGGGCCCGAGGGATCTGAGAGCTATTAGCAGGCATGGGAAGGAGTGTCGGGAAATCAAGCACTTTCTGTGCACAGACACACTGGGGAGAGGCAAAAACTTACTTTGGGGCCAAGAGCAATAGTACAGGGGGTAGGTGCTTCCCTTGCACATGGCCAACCTGGGTTCGATCTCCAGCGTCCCGTATGGTCCCCCTGAGCACCTGAGCACTGCTCAGGAATAATTCCTGACCTCAGAGCTATGAGTTACCCCCTGAGCACAGTTGGATGTGGCCCCAAATTTGGAAAAATAATTTTTTTTTAAAATGTACTTGGTGGGGCCGGAGAGATGCCCAGCGGGTAGGGGCGTTTGCCTTGCATGCAGCTGGCCTGTGCCGGCCCGGGTTCATCGCGTCCCATATGGTCCCCGATCACCGCCAGGAGTATTCCTGGTGCAGAGCCAGGAGAAACCCCTGGCGTGCGGTGTGACCCAAAAAAAAAAAAAAAAAAAAAAGTACTTGGAGATTTTTATCCCTAAATGGGGCATTTGGAACCCGGTCTCTGCCCTGCCTAAATCTTGCTCCTTTGGCTATTTCTCCTGGAACTGAGCTGCTACACCTGTTGTCAGAGCTCATGTCCCAGGAGGTGGAGACCGGCCTGCATGTGGCCTGTGGAGCAGCAGCTCTGCATGCGTGGCTGGGGCAGCTGCAGCTCTGCGCGCGTGGCTGGGGCGGCAGCGGCTCTGCGCGTGGCTGGGGCGGCAGCGGGGCTCTGCGGCGTGGCTGGGGCGGCAGCGGCTCTGCGGCGTGGCGGGCGGCAGCGGCTCTGTGTGAGCCGTTTGAATGAAGAGCGAGGACTCTTTTCTCCAAGCCAGGCCAGTGCTATCTTTCTGACCAAAATCTGACTTAAGCTGATATAGAAACTGAGACTGGAAAATTTTTCTCTCTGACAAGTGAAAGTGAGATCTTATTTTTTTTAATCTGTGCTCTCTCACTTGTTCTCTTCAGTCACGCCGTCTGCCTTCTGTGAAGCGCTTGCTTTGCTTCTACGCAAGGCCCGCCCCCTCCTGCAGATTGCTGGGACCACCAGTCTTTTAGCGCCCGAGACTGGTGTGCAGTGTCCACTCTGGCACAGTTGCTCGTCTCCGCCCGGCTAACCGCCAAGCACGTTCTCATCCTGCACCGAAACTCTATTTTCCTGGGCTGTGATGGGTGGAGGGTAGCCGTGGACACTGCGGCCATAAACAGTTTCTCATTTGCTGCCAGTGTTTTTACAGGAAGTCAGGTGGGAGCTGGTGGGAGGGAGGAGAAATCGGCACATCCTGCCGGGTGGAAGTTTCAGCCTGCGCACATTGTCTCATGGGCGCCTCTCTGCCAAGTTGAAGTTGGGATTGTCACGTGGCGTGGGACAATGACGGCGCTCTAGGAAACCTTATTAGACATTATTTTAATCACTTTTACTATACACAGGGTGGGGGGCAGAGCGATAGCACAATGGGGAGGTTTTTGCCTTGCACACCACTGACCTAGGTTCAATCCCTGCTATCCCAGACAGTCCCGAGCACCTCCAGGGGTGATTCCTGAGCATAGAGGCAGGAGTAATCTAATCCTGAGCATTGCCAGGTTTGGCCCCAAATGAAAATAATAATAATAATAATAATAATAATAATAATAGTAGTAGTAGTAGTAGTAGTAGTAGTAGTAGTAGTAGTAGTAGTAATATACACGTGATTCCTATTTTTAAAAATACATGGTGGGGCCGGAGCAATAGTACAGTGAAGAGGGTATTAGCCTCGCATGCGACTATCCTGGGTTTGACCGCCCCAATATCTCATTTGGTCCCTGAGCACTGCCAGGAGTAATCCTGAGTGCAGAGCCAGGAGTAACCCCTGAGCATCACCAGGTGTGACCGAAAAAGCAAAAATAAATTAAAAAAATAACAAAAAATACATGGTGTAGATATATTAAAATAGAAACTATTTAAGAGAACTCATCACAGAGTTGAGAGGGGGTAAGTAACCAACTCGGGACAGCAGCTGTGGCGCCCATGGTCATAGCTAAAGCCAGTGGCCTGGAGTTACTGTCCACACCCAAGGTGGCTGGTCAGCTCTGTTCAGCCTAGACTTTTTGTTTATTTATTTGCTTGTTTGTTTATTTTGTTTTGGGGTCACACCGGCAATCTTAGGGGTTGCTCCTGGCTCTGCACTCAGGAATTACTCCTGGTAATGCTCGGGCCACCCTTGGGATGCCGGGAATCGAACCCAGATCAGCCGGCCACATGCAAGGCAAACGCCCTCCCCTGCTGACTGTCGCTCTGGCCCCCTAGCCTAGACCGTTTTCTGTGTAGCTCTGAGCACACCCCACACTGCCGACAGCGACCGACGGGACCACCAGAGCACATTTCTAGAGACCAGTTAGGCAGGGCAGGGTGCAGATAGACGCACCCATGGGGGCTCCTGCCCACGCTCTCCCGTCTCGCGCTAACAGCCTCCCACTTTCTCGTCCCTGCAGGGTGTGCCTGCACCAGTTCCAGTACATGGGGAAGCGCCACATAGCCAGGTACTGTGGGGCTTGCGTTCGATGGCCGCGCGGCGCCTGTCCGTGTCCCTGGTGGCCACACGTGCGTCCCTCCACGGTGTTCGGCAGCTGCCATGGAGACCGTGGGCAGGTTCGGGGTAGCGGCCGTCAGACTGGCCGCCTCTCTCGGTCCGGCCCTGCACGCCTCCTGTCTGCCCTGTCTCGTGTTTCTCAGAAGGGCCCCTGTGACCTGTGGCCAGGCCCCCGGTCGCTGTCCGCCTCGGCCTTTTCCCGGCAGCCAGCTCTGCCCTGTCCTCAGCCCTCAGTCTCAGAAGTTGGTGCTTTTGCTTTACTTTTTTGGACCATACCTGGCACTGCTCAGGGGTTCCTCCTGACTCTGCACTCAGGAATTACTCCTGGCGGTACTGGAGGACCCTATGGGATGCCGGGACGAACCTGGGGTGGCCGCGTACAAGGCAAACGCCCTCCCCACTGCACTATTGCTCCGGCCCCAGAGGTCAGTTTTTCTGGGCTTTGGCTGATTCCTCGTCAGAGGACCTACTTCTTGTTTTCTTCCTGAAGGAAAGCGGCGTTTTCATTCCGCTCAAATGGGTTTGGCTCTGCACAAAGCCTCTCCCTCTTTTGTTTTTTGGTTTTGTTTTGGGAAGTCACACCCAACTGTGCTCAGGCCTTAGACTGGTTCTGCACTCGGGTGACTCCTGGCGGGCTCAGGGGACCTGGTCGGGTGCCTAGGATGAAACCAGGCTGGCTGCATGCAAGGCAGGCGCCTTCCCTGCTGTGCTGTCGGACTCCAGAACCTTCTCATAAGTGGAGCTTTTTCCCGTGGTGGTGGTGGATACTCTGCCCACCGCCCGCTGGGTTTCAATCTGATCGGTCCTCAGCCCTCTCTGCCCGGCCCCTGGATCCCACACTGGGTCGAGAAGAGCTTAAGGCTGCCCTGCTCGGGCCACGCCCCACCCCACGGCCACTCACGCAGTCTGTGTGTGGCGTTTTCTGGGTTGAGTATCTGTGATAAGGTGTTGACGGGGCCTCTGTATGTTATTACCCACATGATTATACAGGAGCATTTAGGTTTTAAGAAAAACTCGACAATTTAGTTGTGATGGAGATTTTTTTTCTTCAGTCGTGTATAATCCAATGAAATAGGAAGTGTTTTAAAAGACTTGGGTTTCAGCGTGAAGATTTTGCTTTTTATATCCGCAATGATCTTCTCTCAACGTTTGGAGACATTTGGGAAATGACATTTTATGTTAAAGAAAGTGTTTTCTCTGAATTTAAAAAAAATCACATTTAGAGGGAATGTTGGATGCTTTCCTCCAAATCAGTTTTTCGTTGAGACGTGGCGCCCCCTAGAGTTCTCCAGTCTTCTTTCTTTGATTTTTTTTTTCACTCCTAACAGTTAATCTTGCATTTGCAACTTGGAGGCCAACATACAAATATGTACAGGGGTCCTCAGCCAGAACCACCACACTCTAGATTTCATTCACTCCGACTTAGCCGGGGAAGATGAGGGCCGAGCCGTTTGCTCAGAACCAAACAGCTGTGTTTCCGGCCAGCTCTGTACCTCCCTGTGGGAGTGTATGTCTAGAAATGCCCCATGGGCCAGAATCAAACCTGAATGTACCAAACATGGAAATCTTTCTGCCCTCACAAAGTATTTACATGGAGGACTGCTTGCAGCCCCCAGCTCATTGTGGACTTGCCCCCGTGAATGTAAATATAATATATATTTATTTGTTTATTTATATATATTTGGTCTTGTTGTTGTTGGGCCACACCCAGCAATGCTCAGGGCTTACTCTTGGCTCTGCACTCAGGGATCACTCCTGGCAGGCTCTGAGGACCCTATCGGATGCCGGAGATCCAGCCCATGTCGGCTGTGTGCAAGGCCAACGCCCTCCCCTGCTGCCCTATCGCCTCCGGCCCCCATGTATATTCAAAGTGTTTCAGAACAGACCTTCTGGCTTCACGGGCATCCTGTACATATTTGCTTAGAAGCCTGTGCTTCTTGAGTGTCTGGTGACCCGGTGGGCATGGGAGGGGAAGGGGCGGGGCACGCCCAGGGCCTGGTGGAGAGGGTGCATGTGACCAAGGTCCTGAGTGGGCGTGGACCTGGGGTCCGTGGGGGCCGTCTAGCCCCCAGTGCACGCTGCCCCCCCCCCTTCCGCGCATGCCTTGTTGCCCTCCACACAGTAACACTACAAGGTACCGTGGGCTGCGGGCGGGGGTCCCGGGCTGGCCTCCCGTCTGCTCTGGTGCTGGTGCCAGTCGGCAGCTGGCTGTGGGGGCACTAACCAGATCCCTTTTCTGTTTTCTTTGACTGCTGACAAGTTTAACAAACGCTGTGGCTCTTCTTGCCGGGGTAAGCAGAGAGGGGAAAACGCCCGCCTCACCGGCCGCCCCGCATGTGCATGCAGCTCCTGACTCACCGCAAGGCTGGGTGTTGGGGCACTTTCATTGAAAAAAATTATTTTAACATCACGGTGTTTCACCCACCCTCGCTCCACGAGGGACTGGCGATATCCCGTTTGCAAAAAGGAAAGAGTATCTCTCAAGTTTCCTCAGACTCAGAGGATCTCTCAGGTGTTTCCTCAGACCCTCCAGTCTCTGCTTGGGCGTGGTGGTAGCTTAGTTTTGTCATCAGCTGCTTTGCTGTGTCACCCTGGCGGAGAGTATGTGAGAGTGTTTGCGTATGTACACACATGGGTGTGTGTCTGTGTGCAAGGGTGTGTGACTGTGCATGTGTGTATAGATGTGTGTATGTGTGCATGTGTGGGTGTCTGTGTTTCAGTGTGTGTGGAGTATATGTGTGAGGTGTGTCTGTGTGTGCATGTGTGGATGTGTGTCTGTGCATGTGAATGTGTATCTGTGTGAGTGCGAGCACGTGTTTGTATCTGTGTGTGTGACGGCATGTGTGTGTGAGCGCATACATGCTAGCATATAAGTGTTGTCTGTGTGTGCGAGCGTGTGTCTGGTGCTCTCATGTAGACCTGTGGCTGTCTACAGGTTCTCTGCGCTGTGGCCTGGCCTCTCTCATGCGCTGCGTCTCGCTCCGGTGTAACAAGTCTAACTCCTGGCTTCTACCCCATTTCACTCATGTTGCAGGACCCAGGAGGGGTTGGGATCCCTAGCTCATGACCGAAAGTCTCAGACATTGCCTGTTTCCCGTAACAGAACAGGAATGGTGCATGCCAGATTGCAGCCGCTGGGCAGCATGGATAACGCTCTCACTTTTAACCACAGTAAGTCCCGTGACTCCCGCCGTAACAGCCAGCCGTCTCCTGCGTCAGCTCCGTGGGCAGAGCCCCCGCCACGCCGTGCCACACCACACCACACCACACCACCAACTTAACTTTTCTTTCAGCTCAGAGCCAGAGGGACGAGGAGCTCGTCCCCTTGCAGGGAGAGAGAATGACAGAATGTGGCGTGCTGGCTGACTACAGCCCCGGACCCCAGGGCTGGTGCCCCCCGGGCCTGTCCCCTCCTTGGAATTTCTCAAATCAACCTGCAGCTCAGCGGGCGCCCACAGTTGGCGCTGGTCTGTTGAGAGAACTGCCTGCTGCCTCCCACCCTGGGCCTCTGGGCCACGCCCAGGATGGGTCCCTTTACCCTAGAGCACCCTGTGGCTTGTAAGAGACCCAGCACCCACATTCTGCCATCCCTCCGTGGGATGTAGGCGAAATGAACTGCCGTGAAACCGTGAAGTCCGGCAAACATTGCGTCGGGTGTGGCCAGAGCCCCAGTAAGTGACTTTTTCTGTGTTTTCAGTGTGAGAAAGATATCAAGTGTGCTTGGAATTTCTGTAGACAATGGTAAGACTCAATCAGGTCGGGTCTGTGTCTGAGGCCCGCCTCCTGCCCTTCATCTTGCCTTGCCTTCACTTGGGGCTTTTTCTAACGTCACATCCGCGATGCTGCAGAACGCTGGGGCCATTCCTTCCACTGACCCTGACCACCACCCCTGGGACAGGCCATTCCCTGCTGTCTGTCGCTAGAAATCTCAGTGTTTCATCTCCTTAAGGGTCTCTCAGAGCAGAAAAACAGAAAAGAAAAAAGAGAAGGATTCCATCCCCACAATGTGGGTCCGTGCCAGTTGCTGTCATTCCTGTGAGCAAGTGGTCAGTGGTCCCTTCCCCAGGCACCACAGCGCCTGTTGTGTTTCCGAGGCCGTCCTGGTCCCCGCTGTCTTTCATACCTGGTGACTGGTGTCCACCATTCTTTCCCTTTTTGGGGGGTGTCACACCCTGTGATGCTCAGCTCTGCACTCAAGAATTACTCCTGGTGGTGCTCGGGACTCTGCGGAATGCTGGGGATCAAACCCTCTTGCTGTACTGCCCCTCCGGCCCTCTGCTCATCTTCCTAATCAGTGGAATCCCATTCGTGGTAGTTTTTTTTTTTTTTTTTTTTTTTTTTTGCTTTTTGGGTCACACCGGTGATGTTCAGGGTTAATTCCTGGCTCTTTGCTCAGAAATTACTCCTGGCGGTGTTCGGAGGACCATATGGGATGCCTGGGATTGAACCAGGTCGGCTACGTGCAAGGCAGATGTCCTACCTGCTGTGCTATCACCGCCCCCCATGGTAACTTTTTTTTTTTTGCTTTTTGGGTCACACCCAGCAATGCTCAGGGGTTTCTCCTGGCTCTTCACTCAGGAATTACTCCTGGCGGTGCTCGGGGGACCATATGGGATGCCGGGGATCGAACCTGGGCCGGCACAGGCTGGCTGCGTGCAAGGCAAAGCGCCCTACCCGCTGGGCTATCGCTCCCCCACCTCTGGTAACTTTTGAGCCGTCTTCTGCATCCAAGTGAGGATTGTGCCCGGCACCTTCCGTCAGTGATTCCGAACATACCTTCACCCCCGTGCGCCCCAGTTCAGTGGAATAGAAAGGGCCCGGTTTCTGCCTGCAGCCTTCAAGGCTAGCCTGGGATCCCTATTTCCTGCCCTGCGTCATGGGCTGGGAATGCTGGTTCCCAGCTCCGCTGTGCTTAGCTCCTTAGAGGTGAGGCTGATGTATGTCAGGTGACCAGGTATGATCTTTCCACATTCTGCCCCTTGGGGTTTCTCAGTTCTGCAGGCGACAGGGCTCAGGGAGAGAGACCAGGTGAGGAGTTTTGCTTGTTTTTCGTTGGTCACTCACCGTGCCGTGCAGAGCGTCCCTCCAGGACTCCGCTGTTGTTTCCCAGACGGTCCATGCAGAGCCCGGGTACACCCCTGGCATCCACTCACATGTGGGCTTAAACCCTGAGGCGCTTTCTAAGATGATTCCAGAAGCACACATAGGTCCCGTCCTCAAAGATGATTGTTTAGGAAGCCCGAAAATCATTAAAATGCTCTGAGTGACCCACTCACAGGTAGAGGATTTATCCCCTCCTCCCACTGAGTTTAGAAGGTTTGGAGGTGGTGTGGAAGGGAGAGGAGAGAGTCTGACCCTTAGGGTTAGGATTAGGGTTAGAGTTACAGGTAGGGTTAGGGTTAGAGTTAGCGTTAGGGTTAGAGTTAGGGGTTAGAGTTAGGGTTAGAGGGCTAGGGTTAGGGTTAGGGTTAGAGTTAGGGTTAGGTTAGAGTTAGGGTTAGGGTTAGGGTTAGGGGCTAGGGTTAGGGTTAGGGTTAGAGTTAGGGTTAGGGTTAGGGTTAGAGTTGGGTTAGGGCTAGGTTAGGGTTAGGGCTAGGGTTAGAGTTGTAGGGTTAGGGTTAGAGTTAGGGTTAGGGTTAGAGGTTAGGGTTAGGGTTAGAGTTAGGGGTAGGGTTAGGAGGTTAGGGTTAGGGTTAGGTTAGGGGTTAGGTTAGGGTTAGAGTTAGGGTTAGGGCTAGGGCTAGGGTTAGGGGCTAGATTGACTACTGCACTTTATTTTTTCTTTTGGGTCATACCCTGCAAAAGCTCAGGTGTTATTCCTGGCTCTGCCCTCAGGAATTACTCCTGGAGGTGCTTTGGGACATTATGGATGCCAGGTAATCGAACCCAGGTCGGCAGCTTGCAAGGCTAACACCCGTGGTCTGGACTATCATTGCGGCCTCTGACCACTGCGCTTTCAATATTGGCTCTTGGTTGGCCGTGCTCTGCCGCCTCCTGCTGGGCCTGCAGTTTTCATGCCCCCCCCCCTTTTCCAGTGACGTTCTTCTCTGCATCCCCCTGTTCCTCCCTTTAAACCCCACGTTGCAGACCCTTTTAGTCGCGTATGTTTTCTTACGGTTCCTGCCAGCCAGGGTTGGTATTTTTCCTGGCACCTGGCCCAGCCGTCGCAGCTGCCCGCTTTTCCCACCGTATATCTGGCGACCATGAGCTCCCTCTTCTTTAGCTTTCTGAGCTCTGGATCACCAGCTCAGCCAGAAACTGGAGAAGGGGCAGAGACACACATGTGCATGTATGCGTGAGAGGAAGGACACATTAGTGGACTTTTTTACTCTGCACCTAAGAATTATGTCAGGGACAGTTTAGCTCGTGTCTTTTTTTTTAATTGAACTGTTAACATGTGCCTTCTTTGGGGGCACAGCCAGTATGAATAGACCCAGTACGGGATACCTGCCAAAACACCAGAGTCTGAAGTGAATTGAGTTTAGAGAGTCATCCAGATAGAAGAGGCTGGAGCCATAATACAGGGGTGAGACGCTTTCCTGGCCCTGGCTGATTTAGGTTCTTATAGGATTCTCTGATCCTCCAGGAGTGAGCCCTGAGCACCGCTGGGTTTGGCCCCACAAGGCCCCAGGCAGTAGAAAGTTCCCTCAAGACGTTTTTTCTTTTCCTTCTTCCTCTGTGAAGAAAGGCCTTGTCAGATCTCAGCTTGGCCAGCAGGGGCCATCAGAGACCAGAGGACGCTTGATCCAGCAGCAGCCAAGCTGCCCCTGACCTTTGCCCACTAAAAGTTCCCCAGCAGGACAGGGGTTAAGACATTTGCCTTTTGTGCGTCTAATCCAGGTTTGATCTCTAGTGCCACACTGGACAACAAGCCCCCTTAGTGATTCCTGAGCTCAGAGCCAGAAGCAAACGCCGAGCACCATCAACAGTGGCCAAAACACCTGCAAAAAAAAAAACAAACAAAGGGAGCGGAGCAATAGTACAGCAGGGAGGGCGCTGACCTTGCACAGGGCTGACTTGGGTTCGAACCCAGCATCCCACATGGTCCCCGAGCACCTCCAGAGTGCAGAGCCAGGACTAACCCCTGAGGATCGCCGATTGTAAACACACACACACACACACAGACACACACACACACACACACACACACACACACACACACACACACAGAGACACACACATACCCCTCATCGTCCAGAGAGAACTCAGGTAACTCGGCACCCGCCTTGTAGCCTGTTAGGCCCACAGAGGGGAGGGTCTGATTCAGTCAGGCTGAGCAGAGCTGGAGAGAGAAATTATCACATCCCTGGCATTGGAGGTTAGAACAAGCCACTTATGGAGGTGACCACAAAAATGGGAAGTGCGTGCACGTGAGTGGAGGGTCCTGGCAACTGTAATCAGAACCTTGCGGGATGTGGGTTCCCCGGACCCAGGCTGGGGATAGACCGTTTCCTCTCCCCACTGCTGCCCCCCTAGTGGAAGTCCGGGGACTCAGCACAGCCTTGGCTTTGCGGACTTGCTGACCAACCTTGAAGACATGGCTTTTCCCATGTCCCTTCTTTTAGAGTGTGGATTTTTTGGGAGAGGGTGCTGTTCAGGAGGTCTGGGGTCGACTTTTTTGGCAAAGTACAGGCACCCCAAGACACTTGAGCTACCCCGGCATTGCTCTGGGGCCTGCAGGTCTGCACTAGGAGATATTGAGGGAACCAGGCAGGGTGTAGGCTAGGCAAGCGCTCTCACCACTGGGCTACCACCCAGGCTCGTCAGACCCCCCTTTAGCTGAATGATCTGGCTCAGTGTTCATTTCCTGTGAGGGGCTACGAGCTGGGGCCCACTGGCTTATCTGCCCCTTGCCCCCTCCCCCCTCTCCCCTCACACTCCCCACCACCCGCACAGGTTGTTCAGAGACGGAACAAACAGCATCCCTGGGCTCACGCTTCTCCGTGCCACGGCCTCACTTGGGGATGTTTTAAAACTGTCTCTCAAGAGTCCCTCTGGGTTGGGTTGGGTTTGGTGGGAAAATGTGATCGAGGCTTCAGAGGGCCATTTCTTTTATTTCTTTATGATTCAAACACACACACAGGTTTCATTTACTTCTTTACACAGAGGGGCTGAAATGATAGTACAGCAGGAAGGGTGTTTGCCTTGCACGGCCAACCTGGGCTTGAGCCCCAACATTCCATATGAGTAATTCCTAAGTACAGAGCCAGAAGGAACCCTGAGCATTGCCAGGTGTGACCCTACAAGCAAAAAAAAAAAAAAAAAAAATCACACATACTTTTCCGAGCCCGTTGTTCCCGCAGGGATTCAGTGGGAACTGTAGTGACTTAGCTGCCAAGTGACAGCAGAGAAATTTTGCCTTTCACAAGTCACATCAACAATTCCAGTTTGAGACTCACTCAGACTTGTTGCCACAAACCACAAACGGTGGGTTCTCTGGGGTCCCCATGCCAGAAGTGGCTGAGTTTGATCACCTAGTGCACTGAGCAAATCATTTAGAGAGAGGAAGGAGTACTCAGCAGCCAAAGAAACATTAGTTTTGTTTTATTTGGTTTGGGGCCACACTCAAAAGCTCTGGGCTTGCTCCTGGCTCTGTGCTCAGGAGACCATATCCTGTGCCAGAGATCAAACCAGGGTCAGCAGAGAGCAAGGCAAACATCCTCCCCAATGTACTACTATCACTCCAGCCCAAGAAAAGTTTATTAAATACCCCACCCCAAGCAGTCCCTGTTGGAACTGAACCCAAGCTGTCAAATTCCCCTGGGGTGGAAGGAAACCTCTGCAAGGACCGAGTCTGGCTGGTCTAATGAAAGGCCTTTGGGTAGTTCTGTTTTGTGGGTTCCCTTCACTCCCCTGGGTTACCTCCCTAATGACGCCCCCAGTTTCTGTTCTCTCCTGTTCTCTGCCTGTCACCAGGCAAACCTCACTGAAGGAGCCGGTGTGGTGGATACCAGTGCCAAAAAATAATAATACCCATCGTTCTCCACTGACAGAGGCTTAACACCCACCCAGACCAGAGATCAAAAGAAACAGAAGCAGCCGTGGGCCACGGACCACAGGCTATGGGCCACTGGCCACGGGTGACCTGACCTCGCTCCTCAGGCACCAATGGTTCCCCAAAGTCATCAGGGCTCTGAGGGAAAGAGAAAGCCAAATCGCATTAAAACACAAATTTGGGTCTTGGCTATATTTTTTTCTCCTTTTATTTATTTTGTCTTTTTTGGCTCACACCCATTGATGTACAGGGATTACTCCTGGCTCTGTACTCAGGAATTACTCGTGGCGGTACTTGGGGACCATATGGGATGCCAGGGATCGAACCAGTGTTGGCCTCGTGCAAAGGCAAACGCCCTCCCCTCTGGACTGTCGCTCCAGCCCTTGGCTGTGTTCCGCCCAGCCGCTCAGGTCACTCTAGAGAGCTGTTTTGTTCTTTCCAGAAGTGCTTTCGTGACTGTAGTGCTTGATTCATAGTCAGTGTGACGTCGCAGTAGGCCCTGGAGTTCAACCAAAGGCAGGTTCCCTGAGGGCCAGCAGGGGTCCGAGCACAGTCTCTGCTCCTGCCCCGGTAGGACTCAGGCGAGGCTGGTCCTCTGCTCTCCTGTCCCTCTGTGTCCCGATGTCCTCCTCTCTGGGTGTGGGGGGGAAAGTGCTCCCGAGGAAGTGAGAATCTGGTTTTGCTCCTGGGGGCAGACATGACGTGACGTCCCGTGACACGGCCACCTTTCTCTGCGACCTAGACCACACGTAACCCCTCCGCATCCCTAGGTGTAGACACACTCGGCTTGTGCATACCATCCCATAACTTAATATCTCCATTGTACCTCCAGCTACTTCTCGGGATGAAATTGGTTTCCTGCTAGGAAGGTACCTGAAGGTACCGGTCTGTCTTTAACGATGAGTCTCATGATCTTTCCTTCTCTGCCATGTTCCTTTCAAACCTATTGGCTTTTGTGCTTTATATGAAACTAAGTAGGATACCGCAGTCAACTCTTGATCACCTTTTAGGATCCGGGCGGACCGTGTCCATCCGGTGTTGGCGTTGCCCAGCCAATCCCCCCCTGCCTGGACCAGACACTATTCTCAGAGCTTCACAGAGATTAGAGGGTATCATGGTCCCCTCAGAGGCAGAATCGCCCCATGCTGTGGGCAAGGAAACCAAACCGGAGGGAGCCTCACCCGGACCACCCAGCAGGTTGTAAATAGCATGTTAGAGTGCTACCTGGTGCTTTATTTTTCAGCCTAGAGGAGTGAGCAGAAATTTTTTCCCAATAATCAGATGGTCTGGTTGAAAAAAAAAAAAGGTAGCCCTTGAGTTATTGTTTTCTTTTATTTCAATAAAGATCAGGCAACATGGTGATGGGAAATTCAGCTGTCCTGGTGATGGTGTACATAGTTGCACCCCCCCCCAGAGTGCCCCGCCCCCACCCTGACCTGTCACTTCTAATTTGCCTCTTCCTTCCCCCTTTTTGTATTTTATTTTTTGGGGGGGTCACACCTGGCAATGCTCAGGGCTTACTCCTGGCTCTGCACTCAGGACTTATTCCTGGCACCGCTCAGGTGACCTATGGGATGCCGGGGATCGAACCCAGGTCAGCCGCGTGCAAGGCAAATGCCCTCCCTACTGTGGTCTGCCCCGGCCCCCTCTTCCTTCCCTCTCCCCCATGGCCTGCTCATCTTAGGTCTGTGATCCGAAGCCAAGGCTGGCCCTCACTGGAGACTGTCTGTCCCCTGGCTGAGTCTCCATGAAGCGGAGATGAGTCAGACACCCGCTATTTGGTCTTCTCCCTCCGCCTTATATCACTTAACGTGGCACTGTCCGGTTCCCATTCCACGTTGCTCGAGCAGCCCCCTATCAGGATACCCTTGGCATTCTTCGAGGCTTGGGACAAGCTCTGCAGACATCTTTATGGAATCCCAAAACTCCCCAGTCAGCCAGAAGAGGGGAGACCTCACCTGCAATGATACAATCACATCGTTGTCAAAGCGAGAGCAATGAGAATGGGTGGGACATAGGCCAGTGGCCAGCTACAGCCCCATGGCTGCATGGACAGTCCTGTGGCACAGAGCAGCTCTCCCCGTTGTCCTCACCCTCTCTGCTGACCTGGGAGAGCATCAGCAGCCCGGCCCAGCCCCATTTTATAGCTCTAAAGTGTTTCCGAACGTCTGTCCTTCCCCAGGCCAGAGAGAAAAGTGGTGATGCAGGCTCAGAAGCTCACAGAATCCTGTCTGGCCCGTGGCGCGCCCTTCTTGTTCTTAAGCTGGAAAACGGAAGGACACACTTTAGTAATGTCCCCCCACCTTACCCTGCCAAAGGCACCCGGGAGCCAAGGCCCCAGTTGGGCCTCCTGTAAATGATCAAAAGTTGACTGTGTCCACCCAGCCCCCTCCCCGCAACGCCCCCTCACGCACCCTGTGCTGTGACTTTGCAGGCTATGGCCACTGGACGCCGACGCCCTCCATCAGGCCTTCCTTGAAGCCAACCTGGCCACAGAGGTGTGTCTCACAGCCCTGGACACGCTGGCGCTCTTCACGCTGGCCTTCAAGGTACGACCTTCTCGCCTCTCCCAGCTCGGGCCTGAGCCTCGGGGAGAGGGACCTGTGGCTGGACATCACCACTGCTGTGTGGGCTCACGGCCACAGCTACGCCGCCGCTCTCCCTCTCTCTCCCTCTTCTCTCTCCCTTCTGTTTCTCTTCTGTCTCTTTCCTTTTTGTTTCTCCCTCTCTCTCCCTCTTCTCTCCTCTTTTTCTCCCTTTTTCTTTCTCTTTCTCTCTCTCTCACACACACTCAGGAATTATTCATCCTCGTCCCTTAATCAAACCCGTTGGGCCAGAGCGATAAGACACTTGCCCTGCATGCGGCTGGCCTGGGTTCGATCCTCAGAGCCCCATAGCATCCCCTGAGCCCACCATGAGTGATCCCTGAGCAGCCTGATCAGGGATCCCAGGAGTCAGCCCTGAGCACAGATGGAGTGTGGCCCAAAGCAAACAGGAAAAATTAACGTGTTACGAACATGAGTCTTTCTCCAGAAATGTCTGCAGGTGCGTGGAGAAACAGAAGCTGAATAAACAGGTCCGTCTGGCCTGAGCAATGGTGGGTCTTTGCACCACGCTGGGGTGTGCCGGGAAGGTTTCTAACAACACCCTAAACAGGATAAAGTTCAGTTCAAATAAAGTTCAGCTACGAGATCCTCCAGGACACCCATGGACGGTTGGACTGTCCAGTTCGAGAGAATCCCGTGTCTCCCTAGAGGATTCACAGGCACGTTTGTCTAAGGTGTGGATGCTGGTGCCACTGTTTATGCCAATCAAACCACTTTCCATCCTGAGCCATCACCACCAGTGGCGCGTTGAGTTCTTGGTGCGATGCCCAGGACCCGGGACTCAGTCCAACAGCTGCCCGGAGGGGGCCTCTGAGGTCATGTCCATTGTGCCCAGCTTACCAGCCACCCTCGTGCGCCCCCACTGTGCTTTCAGAACCAGCTGCTGGCAGACCACGGGCACAACCCTCTCATGAAGAAGGTTTTTGACGTCTACCTGTGTTTCCTCCAAAAACACCAGTCAGAGATGGCCCTGAAGCACGTGTTCACGGCCCTGCGCTCATTCATCTACAAGGTGAGTGGCCCTGGGCCAGCGGTGCGGTCGCTCCTCCCTCTCCACCCGATTGACGCTCACGTCCGCCCTGCGCCCTCGCCCGCAGTTCCCGTCCACCTTCTACGAGGGGCGCGGACATGTGCGCCGCCCTGTGCTACGAGATCCTCAAGTGCTGCAACTCCAAGCTGGGCTCCATCCGCACCGAGGCGCCGCAGCTGCTCTACTTCCTCATGCGCAACAACTCGACTACACGGGCAAGAAGTCCTTCGTGGCGCACACACCTGCAGGTGGGCTTCGCTTCCGTGGGCCCCTCCACTTGCTCCGGGTCCCGCCCCCAGCGCCTGTCTGCCGGGCAGTCACCAAGGCCCCTGAGCCTATGCGGGCTAGTTCCCGTCCCGAGGGTGGGGTGGGGATCCGGGCTCCTCTTTCCAGACAGACGCCCAGTCAGCCGTACTTACTGACTCTGGCAAGTTCACCCGATCCTGCGCTGCTGTTGAGCTGCTCATGCCGCTGGTTCGCTCTAACAATGCTCTGGGACGGGTGTGGTTCTGATACTTCTTGTGGGAGGCTTCTTCTGTGTCTGCGTTTGTTCCTCTGTGTGTGTGTGTGTGTGTGTGTGTGTGTGTGTGTGTGTGGTCTCTCAGGGAATGTCGTCAAACTGATGCTTTGGAAGCTTCTGTTCCCTTCTCTGTCTCTCTGTTTCTCTCTCACACATTACATGCGCACACACCTGTATTCATCCATTCTCATTCCCTTAATCAAACCAGTTGAGGCCAGAATGCTAGCACAGCGGGCCGGGCATTCGTCTTGCATGCAGCTGACCAGGGTTCAGTCCCCAGCATCCCAGTATGGTCCCCAGAGCCCCACCACGAGTGATCCCTAAGCACAGACCCAGAGGTCAGCCTGAGCACAGCTGAGTGTGGCCTAAAAGCAAACAAGAAAATGGAGCTGTCACGAACATAAGCTCTTTCTCTAGAGGTGGCCGCAGGTGCGTGGAGAAATAGAAGACCCCAAATGCGTGGGAAGGGCCCCTACCCCCAAATTCTTGGAGACTGTGCCTGTTTGGGCCTGGGGAATCACTCAGGGACCACGTCTGCCGAGGACTGAGCCGTGGTTGGTCGCAGGGACGACAGGCACATTATCCCCCGTGCTCTCTCCAGCCACCTAGTCCTTTTTGAAAAATCTATTCTGTTATCCCAAACTGTGTGCCAGGTAACAAGGCCGAGCACCGGCCAGCTGATGTCCCCTTCTCACAGGGCCCCCAAGGAAGGCATCTCTCTGTCTGGGGGTGCTCAGGGTCTCCCGGGGTGGGCAGGCTGAGGGGTGCTCAGCCATGCTCAGCGCCCGGAACTAGAGGGGCGTCCACAGGTGACCACATGGGATGCCAGAGATCAAACCCTGGGTCAGCTGTGCAAGGCAAATGCCCTCCCGGCTGGACAGTCTCTCCGGCCCAGGTGTCCCTTTGTGAAGGGAGAAAGTGGCTGATCAGTGAGCCCTGGGGATTCTCTGCTTCTGGCGCACCACAGCCGAGAGTGCTTGGGCTTGGCTATGCGGGCTGGTGGTCCCAATCTGGTGCTCATGGATGTTGCAGTGCCAGGCAGACCCTCACCTCCTCTTCTCACGAGGGCAGGGCCCAGCCCCGGCTTCTGCTGAAGGTCGATCCACTCAGCAGTTTGGGGGCCGAGAGGGCCACTAGGGGACTGGCCAGTCAGACTGGAGCACCCGCCCCCACAGGTGCGGGGTTGCACAGCCCTGGGTGAGGGTCCCGTGTCTGCCTGTTCCCCAGGTGATCATTTCTGTGAGCCAGCTGATCGCTGACGTAGTGGGCATCGGTGGCACCAGGTTCCAGCAGTCCCTGTCCATCATCAACAACTGCGCCAACAGCGACAGGCTCATCAAGGTGGGTCGCCGCCCTGGGTCTCTCTCAGCCCCAGAGGACTCCCCCCATCCCCCCCACAGGAGACAGCCGCGACCATGCACTCCCTTGCCCCGCCCACGTGACCATCTCTCCCCGCCCACGCACCCCTCTCGCCCTGCCCATGCACCCCTCTTGCTCCACCCATGTGCCCCTCTCGCCCCGCCCATGCACCCTCTTGCCCCACCCACGTGCCCCTCTCGCCCCCCCCCACGCACCCTTCTAGCCCCGCCCACGCGCCCCTCTAGCTCCGCCCACGCACCCCTCGCCCGCCCTCGCCCCGCCACACCCGCGCCCCGCCCACACGCCCGCCCTCCCCTCCCGTTCCAGCACACCACTTTCTCCTCGGACGTCAAGGACCTGACGAAGCGCATCCGCACCGTGCTCATGGCCACTGCGCAGATGAAGGAGCACGAGAACGACCCCGAGATGCTGGTGGACCTTCAGTACAGCCTGGCCAAATCGTGCGCCAGCACCCCCGAGCTCAGGAAGACGTGGCTGGACAGCATGGCCCGGATCCACATCAAGAACGGGGACCTGTCCGAGGTAGTAGCGCCGGGCCGCCTCCGAGAGGCTTTGAAGAGAACTTCCCTGGGGCCAGGCCACTGACCATCCCCTGACGGCCGCCTCCCCTCACGGCCACCTCCACTCACCGACCACCGGCCCTCAGGCCGCCTCCCTCACGGTTGCCTTCCCCTCATTGACCGCCTCCCTCATGGACCTCCAGACCTCACTGACCGCCTCCCTCACGGCTGCCTCCCCTCACGGGCCACCTCCCCTCACGGCTGCCTCCCCTCACAGGCTGCCTCCCCTCACAGGCTGCCTCCCCTCACAGGCTGCCTCCCCTCACAGGCTGCCTCCCCTCACGGGCCGCCTCCCTCACGGGCTGCCTCCCCTCACAGGCTGCCTCCCTCACTGGCTGCCTCCCCTCACTGGCTGCCTCCCCTCACAGGCTGCCTCCCCTCACAGGCTGCCTCCCCTCACGGCCGCCACCTCCCTCACGGCTGCCTCCCCTCACTGGCTGCCTCCCCTCACTGACTGCCTCCCTCACAGGCTGCCTCCCCTCACGGGCCGCCTCCCCTCATAGGCCGCCTCTCCTGACGGGCCGCCCCCCCTTCACGGGCCGCCTGCCCTTCACGGCCGCCTCCCCTCACGGGCTGCCTCCCCTCACAGGCCGCCTCACAGCCCTGTCAGGGCCTCGCGGCTGCCATCTGCAGCTGCCCTGTGGTTGCGCCTCCCAGGGCCGAGTCCGGGATCCAGCACGCGCAGAGTCCCTGATGCAGGTCCCCGAGACTGCAGGGGTGGCCCCGCCCAGCTGGGGGGTTCCCTGACCCTGCTCTGACGGAACAACATGGCCTTGGCCTGAGCGTGCACAAGGCGTGAGCCTTGCTCGTGGGGCCACACCTGTTAGCTTCCGTCCGGGGCACAGCAGGGCCATGACTGACTCCGGGCTTCTGTCGTCCCTCGCAGGCGGCCATGTGCTACGCCCACGTCACAGCGCTTGTGGCGGAGTATCTCATGCGGAAAGGTGAGCGGCTGGGGGGAGCGGGCACAGAGCAGTGGGGGAGCATGCGCAGAGCAACTGGGGCATCAAGCCTTGGACACGTGTGTGGTGGGCTGTTTCTGTGGGATTTTTATTGATGCTTCCATTGTGCAAAAACCCAGCTACTGAGAGAAATGGGAGTGTACCGTGGGGGTCTCCGCCCCCACCTTGTTTCCTTGGAGCTCATGTTCCAGGGCATCCTACTTTGTGCCCCTGACCCCACCTCCGGCCACAGCTCCTGCTCTAGGCTTCGGAGTGTTCTCAGGCCCCCTTCCTGCCCACCCTCCTTGCCATCTGTTCCGTCCACCCGAGCCGCCCTCCATGCGAACTGGTGAGAGAAGGCAGTTCTTGACTCACATCTTTGCTTTGACCTAGACACCAGTTTCCCAAAGTGGGGGAACAGCCCACACCCACACACTGCAGGGAGGGTGCTGAAGCGGCCCTTTTTGGGGCCCCTGAAGCACAGGAGTCTCTGCTCTAGAGGGTGTGTCACCAGGAACCTTTTCTCCCTGTGTGACAAGGTGGTGGCCATGTGCTGTCACGTCCAAGTGTCCTGTGTTAATGCAAAAGTTGATTTTTCCGTTCTTGTGGGTTCTTGAGATTCGTATGAATGAACTGCATACAAATCTCAAGAGAAATTGAGTTTGTTATACAGGTGATTTCAGGTCCCTCCCCAGATGTCTAGGCCCCTCTAATCCCTGTGACCGACATCCTGGTTCCGTCCCACGCAGTCCTACGCAGTCTGCTCGGCTCCCACTTCCGATGGGCAGGTCCTGTCTCTGTGCTGCTCCATGTCGGTGTGCGCTCTCCCGCCTCCAGCCTCGGCCACATGCATGTGGGGAAAATCCCTGTGCTCCGTACCTGCCGCTGGGCCTCCCAGCTGTACCCCAGCGGTCCCTGTTGTCCTGTCCCAGCTTTCCTTAGTCTCCGCCCTGCCCTGTGCATGTGAGACTCCTGAGCTCAGTAACCTGCCACTACCTGAGTCTGAGCTATCCTGGGTCCGAGCCCAGCCTGTGTTCCGCCCATCTGGCCCTGACCTGCCCGCCTGTTCTAGGCCCTGAGCTGGCTCATGAGGGCCTACTGACCTGGAGGTCCCACAGAGAGAATGGTGGATCCTGACAGTCCTGGTTTTGGGAGAAATGGAGAGGCCGCTTCTCCGAGGCTGGCGAAAGATGGAATAGACCCAGCCTCCCTCCCTGGCCTCTGCCCTCTCCCCATCTCTCTCCTCTGTTTCTCGGTGGGTTGGAGCTAGGGGCCTGGTATCAATTCGAACTCCACCCTCAGCCAGCTCCTTCTACATCCTTTTGAGGGGCTGAGAGTTTTAGCTCCCTGGCCCTCTGCACCTCACCCTGCTGTAACACCGCATCCCTCTCCCTCCCGAACAGATTCACCCCACACTTCGTGCCCTGTAGCCCATCATCCCCAAACAAGTGGCAGAGCCTTGGTTGCACTAGGTCTTGCCTATGTCTTCAGCTTCCAGCGGGCCATTACTGCTTGTCCCCAGAGTCATCCCCATGACACCATGGACTGGTGTCAAGTCCGGGACACACTTCTGCTCTTGGCTATGTAAGGGCTACTGGCTCTAAAACAGCTCAAGCCATGGCAAGGGGTGGGGATCCTGCTGGGGGGACAGGTCACTACTACTCAGTGATGCTCAGGGCTTCCTCCTGGCTCTGTCAGGGATCACTCGCTGCGGTGCTCAGGGACCCTTACGCTATGCCAGGAATCAAACTCAGGTTTGCCCCATGCAAGGCTAGAACCTTAAGTCCTGTACAATCTCACCAGCTCCCAGTAGCTGGGCTTTTTGTTTTGTTTTTAGAGGGGTTATTTTTGGCTTTTGGCGTCACACGTGGCAGTGCTCAGGGGTTACTTCTGTCTCTGCGCTCAGGAATTACTCCTGGCAGTCCTCAGGAAATGCTGGGGATCGAACCCAGGTTGGCTGCATACAAAGCAGAATCCCTGCCTGCTGTGCTATCCACTCTGTCCCTGAGAGCTGGGCTTTAGTGTCTCTTTGATATAGGGCTGAGGCGACCTCCAACCTGAACTCGGGCCACTCCTAGGCGCCAGGGACCTATAACCAACCACTGAAAGAAGCAGCCATTTTTTCAAGTCGCCTGTTTCCCCTGACGCACTCGGGCTGTTTTTTCTCAGCATCTGAGCGCTGGACATCTTAGCCAGTCAGCCATGGGCCTTTTGTTATTTGTTCTTGGATTGCAGTGGCCAGCCTGGCATATTTCGCTCCGCAGAGGTTTCCATAAGGGCAGGTGAACACAAAGGGAGAGAGAGAGAGAAGGAAGTGGAATAGGGGGAGTGTGAAGGTGTGAGACTGCCCAGCACTCAGCCCCCGCCAGAGACCAGGCACAGCCCAGGGACTCACCCACCCTGGGCTCACCTCCCACTTGCTCCCCCCCGCCCCAGGGATGTGCGGCAGGGGTGCTCAGCCTTCAGAATCATCACCCCCAACATAGACGAGGAGGCATCCATGATGGAAGATGTGGGCATGCAGGACGTCCACTTCAACGAGGTGAGCACTGTCTGGGGGTGTCTCAGTGCTGTGAGCGCTGGAACCAACAGCTAGACAGTCCCCATCAGGGGGCATGGCCAGGTAGGCGGAGAATAGTACTTTTTCATTCAATGTTATTTTGCCCATACCATGAAACATGAGGTTATAATGTTTTTAATGTTATTTTTTGATAACATCTAGCAGGTTTAATGCTGGTCCCTTTTTTTGTTTGTTTGTTTTTGTATTGGGGCCACATGTAGTGGAACCCCTGTCTTCCTCCCCCATGTCTGAGCTGGGGGGTGCCAGTGGGGTCACACGTGGTGGCAGCAGGGGGCAGTGCCGGACTTCAACCAAGGTCTGAATGCTAGGCTAACCCTGGTCTGTCTTTCCCGCCACCCCCTAGTATTGTTCATTTCATCAATAAATCATCTTTTCACTTTCTCTCCCATTCTGCCAGGGTGGGGAACATTAGGGCGTGTACGCACATCCAGCCTTCCCACCCCCTATAGGGCCCGCATCCGCAGCGAGAGTCTGGGAGGAGGCCTCACGAGTTCCCCATTGAGTTTGAAAATAACTGAACCCACAGGAAAGCGTTGGGAGCTTCCTGGAGACAAAAGGAATGTTGATTGTACACTGCTGTTCGGGAACAGCTCAGCTCTCCCTCTGCCTGGGAATAGGCACGCACCAACGACCTCTTTTCTCTCTGCCCCATGAACCCTATCATGTGTTCCTGGTTTTGCACTTCTCAGGACAAGGGAAATATTTGAGGGGGTGGGTGGAGGGATTGGGTTGGGAGGAAGCAGGTTTCAGCTACACACAGCTGAGCTCTGGGCTTACTCCTGGCAGTGGTGGGGGACCTTCTGCAGTGGGGGTTGAAACCAGAGTTGGCTGGGGCGAAGCAAGCGCCCTAATCCCTATACTGTCTCTCCACCCCTGAGCACCCCTAGGTGTGACCCAAAAAGAAAAAGGAAAAAAGAAGGAAATTTTGAAATTTCTAGGTTTTAAAGGAGGGAGCTTCTGGGAAACTCTGTCCATTTAGACAATGCGTTCAGACAGTGGCAGGGCCACCCTTTACCATTGCTCAGAAACATGGTGGGAAACATCTCAGCCAGCTCAGAGCTCGGCAGCTGTTCCCAGGCCGCTGGGAGACCAGGGATGGAACTGAGGGTCCCTCGGCAAAGCCTGAACTCCAGCCCTTTGGGGTCCTCCACCATCTCCCCACACCGAGAATGAAGTAGTCAGGTGTTTGCAAAGGGATCACACGTCTGCACGCCTCCGCCCTGTGACTTCTCCGGGGACCAGCACGCCCCAACTTCTGACAGCCGTGGTCCTCTCCCCACCCCAGGAAGTGCTCATGGAGCTGCTGGAGCAGTGCGCAGACGGGCTGTGGAAAGCCGAGCGCCACGAGCTCATGGCCGACATCTATAAGCTCGTCATCCCCATCTATGAGAAGCGGAGGGACTTTGAGGTATGAGACTTTGACACAGGGCGCAGCCCCCAGCCCCCTGACATGTCGGGAGGGCCCCTCTCTGCTGTCAGGGGCCACACCCAGGCATCCCGGACACAGACCCCGGCCCTGAATACCCAGGTTCAGTAATTCCACCCAACTTGTTCCTTCAGAGACATCTCCAGGTCTTCTTGCCTGGTTCTCTCTGTCCCTGCAGAGGCAAACAGCGTCCGTTGTCATCCTGGTGGGGGGCTCAGCTCCCTCTGCCTGGGAGGCAGTGGGTTGGGGGGGCAGCTGTGCCAAAGATGGCTTTCCAGAAGGGCCAGGGAGATAGTAAAGGGTGTAGAAGCTTGCATTGCATGTGGCTGGCATGGAGTTTACCTTACATGCTGCTCAGTTCAATCCCTGGCACCATATAGGGCCCACTGTTTCCACCTGAACAGACCCCTGTTTCCACCTAAACCCCACCTGATGCTTGAGCCCTCCAGGTGTCACCCAAACAAGCAAAATTACAAACAAAATGAACCAGAGAAGATGGCCTTCGGGAGCTTGCCATCTGCAACCCAACAGGGTTCTGAGCAAGTCCAGCTTTCCCACTGCTGCATGGACCCCTGGGGTTCTCAGTGCCCAAGATGGCCCTTAGGGCAGGACATGAAACAAAGCAATAGTGAGCTCCATCTGTTACACCCGTAAAATTTATTCTTGATTCCCCCGCCCCAAGACATTTCTTTTTTATTCGGTGACAGGGGGGGGGAGTGTTGGTGGTTTGGACCACACCTGGCAGTGCTTGGGGCTCTCTATCTCTGCTCCCTGGAGGGACCCCTGGGAATGTTCAGGGCACCATACACAGTGCCGAGGATTCAAAGCTGGGTGGCAACACATCATGGCTTAGTGCCAGGCTCATGCTTCCCTCCTGCACTGTCTCTCCTGGATGCTTTCACTCGCACGGTGTCATTTAGCTGTCCCTTTGCGACGGGAGCATGAGGACAGGGCACAGGGCTGAGCTTTGCTGTGCTTTGCAGAGGCTCGCACACCTCTACGACACTCTACACCAGGCCTACAGCAAAGTGACTGAGGTCATGCACTCGGGCCGGAGGCTGCTGGGCACCCTACTTCCGAGTGGCCTTCTTCGACAGGTGAGTCCCTCTGTCCCCTGGGCCATGCCCCCTGCCCACCCACATGCATGCACACACACACACAGTCCCCCTCTTTTGTTTGTTAAACTCTATTAAAACCGTAGCTCATGCATTTTCTGTTTCCTATAAATGCTGATTTGATGAATTTGCATATTGATGATGATTCTTATCTTCCTCTGTGGTAAACTTTCTGCTTCTTTTTTTTCCCCCTTTCTGTCTGTCTTTTCTTTGTCCTTTCTTAAGGCAGCGGTAAGTTCTCCGTCTTCACCCATTCTAGCAACACTTGCAAGTTTCCTTATCAAGTTGTATGTATGTTTGTTCCAGTCATTGCAAACACCAAAAAAAAAAATTAACCGTTTATTTCATTTACAGAAATAAATCATCTGTCTCCTTATACGTCAGTACTGCATGTTTTAAACCAAAATTCAGACTTTCTGGTTTCTTTGGTCCCTTGCATCTCTCCCATGTGTGATATAATATCACCATTAGAGTTTACACTATAATATTCCGGAAACCCTGAATGAAAGGGTTGGTGTTAATTTAACCGAAATCTCCACCTCCAAATCTCTAACATGATTAAATGGTATCAGTTATAATCCGTCATTCATTTAGGGTGTGTGGGTTTTTTTTTTATGAGCATCTATAACCTTCAATTTATTTTGTTATTGTCTTTTAAAATGCTGTAGCAATACCAGTTTACAGACAGTGAAACAGACGTGGAGGTAATTCCAGCCGGTGCTTACAGCAAGTACTGTAGTGGAATGGCTGCATCTAAACCCCTAGTTTGCTGTGGGTGCTTTTTCTTTCATGTTACTAGCCTGCGGTGGTTTTTTAATATCCTGTATTTTTTGTACCATTTTCACTCTTTTGTTTTAGATGAGAAAATGTTTTATTTTCATTTGTTTCACCTATTAACCTCCATCTAGAGTGTTTCACGTTTTCAACCCCTTTCACTTCCCCTGCGAGCGGAGGCTTTGCTCTACGTGGACCACGATTTACCCTAAAAATAAACAATGGCTGTGCTGACAGCAATATGCCGGGCAGCAGCCCCCAGCCCTTGAGGCACGTTTCTCATCAGACAAGCAAATTAAGGAGCAACCTAAATGCTGGAGCTCGCTCCAGACCCTGATGCTTCCGTTTGTCCTGAAAAAAAAATCCTATATATGGGAGCCATCAGGAGTAGGCCGGGAGCATATTTCTGAGCCCCGTTCGGTGGCAGCCGGCAGCCTCATCTGTTTTCCTGAGATCTGCTTCTTGGGAAAGTGAAACAGAGGTGGACACACCCCCGCCTCCACCGAGAACAGTCTGAGCCCCCGCCCGTGTCTCACTGTAACCACCGCATCTGTGAATGAGCCTGATGCCCCATGCTCGCCCGTGTCCACGCGTAGGCCTCCTCCTCGTTCTTAGGAAACCCATCACCTTCTCCTTGTCCAAACTGTGTAGACCAGCATTTTATTTTAGAACCATTCTTCTTCTTTTATTTTCTTTGACTCATTAAAGAACGCTTTCTGGAACTTAGTCAGGGGATCCATCTAACCAGGCTCTACATCACAGGGATTCTTTGAGGACGAAGACGGGAAGGAGTATATTTACAAGGAACCGAGGCTCACACCTCTGTCGGAAATTTCTCAGCGACTCCTGAAACTGTACTCAGCTAAATTTGGTCCCAAAACGTCAAGATGATACAAGATTCCGGCAAGGTATGACTGTATGCAGAAGTGTTGCATTGTGATGCTCTGTTGCTTGGGCCATGTAGGGTTGGTCATAGTTCATGTATTCATAAATGCATGCAGGGGAAAAGGCCCAAGAAATATTAAGAATGGCTATAAGTGGAAGTGTCTTTGGTTGGCCAAAGTGGGAGTGTGTCAGCTTACAGCTGTGTGGCTGACAGTATCAGGTACAGAACCAGTCCAGAGGCTCTGAACTCCTTTTAAGAATCTCCTCGAACTATTTCCTTGCTCTGCCCTTCGGCAAGCTCAGCCAATCCTTCTCTCTGCTCCTCTAACTCTAGCCTGCCAGGCTCTCTGCTGCTCCAGCTCACTCCTGCCAGCCCAGCTGAGAACTCAGTTGCAACTGACTCCTCAACTGTTTTCTTCCAGTTTTTTCCAACTCTTATATGTCCCCATAATTTGGATATTGGCCATCCCTTTAAGTACAAGCCATCCCTTTAAAGGATCTGTTGAATCTCTTAAAGGGACCCAACAAAAGTGTATTTGGGTCTTTGGCTGGCCGTAAGTGGAAGAGTCTTTGTTTTTTGTCCTCTTCTGTGCCGCCAGACAGCACAGATTCCTGTAGATCCTTCCCTTTCAGACCTGCAGCCATTGGCAAAACCTATACCTTCTGAAAGACAGGGCGGTTTCATGCAGGCATTGATAGATCCTCGAAGTAGAAACCCGCTTCTGCTTCTCTCCACACAGTGCTTCTGTCTTTCTTGACTCTCTGAGTGCAAGGACAAACAGATGGACAGACAGATGCGTTCCCTGAGCAGGTCACAAGCAGGCATGTTGGTGGGAACCATCTCACCTTCCTGCTTGGAGAATCTGCTCTTTTGAGGGCACCCAAAGACCCTCTCTAAACCTGTGTTCTTCCCTATGCCTGGTGCCCCCAGCCTCTGCACATCCAGGAAATTGGGGACCCCTTGGCTTCCTCCAAATCCAACCTGTTCTTCTCACTGAAAGTGTGTGTCCTTCCTCCTTTCTCTGGCAATAATGAGAGCTCTGCTGCGCTCTAGGTAGAACCTCGGAGCTGTGCCTCTGCCTTCGGCTCTTCTGCTCCTTTCATGATCACTAAAGTATGTTTCTCCCCAAGCCCGCAAGTGCAAATGTAGAGTTCGGGTATAGTCTGAGGAGTCCAGATGAGAAGTTAGCCCAGCAAGAAAATGAGCACAACATCCATAGGCATCAGGGGTGGGAGGCAACTGTCTTGAAAAAGCAAGTCTAGGTCTAGAGCTGTGACTAAGAACTCAGTGTCTAGTGTGACCACTGTGGACTCCAGCCTAGGCAGCAGCAGACATGAATAATACTCCAGGGACCATTGGGTGACTTTCTTATGCGCCCTGATGTACTCTAGCGTGGAGGGTGATCTGCAGGCATACATGCCCATTTGGTCAGGTGTGATGCTTATTGTGGTTATGAAACACAGCGCCCGTATTTTTAGAGCTGGTATCAAAAATCACAAATGTGTGCATATATAAACATGTTAATGTTTGGAAAGAGGGGACGAGCAACAGCACAGTGGAAGGGCATTTATTTGCCTTGCCTATGACCAACCTTGGTTCAATCCTGACATCCCATAGTATACTCCCTGCACTGGCAGGAGTAATTCCCTGAGCGCAGAGCCAGGAGTAAGCCCTGAGCATCACCATGTGTGACCCAAAAAAGACAAAAAAAATAAATAAATATCATATATGGAACAAACACAGCAAACAGAAGCTCGGCAATCATCGTGAGTGGTCTTTGCTGCATTGTTGGTTCTCCCAACTTTCCAGTAATATTTCACTAGTAACTGGTGGGGGTAAAAAGTCCTCCACAAATCACGGGCCTGCCTGTGTCTGTCTGCTCACAGGTCAACCCGAAGGATCTGGACTCCAAGTTCGCCTATATCCAGGTGACCCACGTGACCCCCTTTCTTTGACGAGAAAGAGCTCCAGGAGGCGGAAAACCGAGTTCGAGAGGAGCCACAATATCCGCCGCCGTGTTCGAGCTGCCGTTCACTCAGGGGCAAGCGGCAGGGAGGCGTGGAGGAGCAGTGCAAACGGAGGACCATCCTCACAGGTACCTTCGCCCTGGCTCCCATGGGAGACACATCCAGGGGCCAGAGCCCTTGGACAGCGGGAGGGCACTTGCCTTGCACATGCCTGATGCCGATCTGAGCTCTGGCACCCCATAGGGGTCCCCAGGCCCTGCCAGGAGTTGATCCCTGAGCTGAAATCTGCCCTGAGCACAGCTGGGTGTGGTCCAACAGGCAAAGGAAAAAAAGCAAAAGAGCAACAACAACAAATTACAAGACCGGAAGTTCTCTGGAAGGATCCAGAATCTTCTAGAATTGGAAGGGTGCTTGATGCTTTGAGGACTCTTCCCTCATACACACGCTGGTGTATTGGTGGCCTCGCTCTTGCTTGTGAATGCCCAAGTGTGTCTTCTGGTCTGCGTTTTTTCTTCTCCTGGAACTTTGTAGTGGAGTAAGATCACTCAGTGTTTGTAGACCCTGATCTGCCCCGAATGCTTTAGGCACAACTCCAGGCGATTCAGATCCAGACCCCATTTGACACCCACCAGGATCCCTGCACAGAGCCCCACACCCCTTTCAGAGAGACCCCATCCTCACTGTCCACAGACCCCAGCATACAGCATGCAGAGGTTTGTGGCAAGGTGGATCAGTGCCATGGGGGTGGGGGAGGCGGAGGGGCACATGGGTGTGTGGCTCCTTCCTGTCACCTGCGGGCTGGGTCCCTGAGGACATTGCCTACTCACTGGTGGAATTTTTTAAAAATATTTTTATTATTTTTAATTGAATCTCCTTGCAATAGACCATCATGCAGCTGCTCCTGATTGCGTTTCAGTCACACGGTGTTCCAATACCAACCCTCCATGCTCGTGGCATTTTAATCACTCCTCAGGTGCTGTTGAGCCACTGACAGTGCAGTCTCAGAAATGTGCTTTTTGTACATCATTTACCATTTCCTGGGGGTAGGCTGGGGTGCGATCTTCACCTTCTCTGGGGGGACCCAGAGTTGGCACATGACAGGGTAACAGAAAGTAAAATGCTTAATTCGCTTTAAAGATAAACTCAGTTGGGGCGGAGCAATAGTTCAGGGCCTAAGCCATTGGCATGCATGTAGCTAGCCCCACCTCAATCCCTGGCACTGCGATATCGCCTCGAACATGGCCTGGAGACCCTCCCAGGAATCCCGGGGTGGCCCAGGTAAGCCCTGGCACAGCAGCTGGTCCCTGTGATGGACTGTCAGCACAGCTGGGTGGGGACCCTTGTCTGGGACCCCCCTCCCTGCAAATAAACTAAGCAGAGAGCTGGGGGTGGGTGTCTGGCTCCTCTGTCTATACTCGCTTTTCAGTGGCTGTGGATACTGTCACCTTTATCTAATCGGGAAACACCTCCGGCCCCTCTGGAAGGCTGTAAAACTCAGCCTGTTCCCCTGGCCCCCTCTGAGTTGTTCATTTTAAGTTGTGTGGTCACGGCTCTCCCAAGGACCACCACAAAGCAATGCTGTAACTCAGCAGTGTGTGCCACGGAAGCATCTTTCCCAGGAGAGTGCCGAGATCAAAGTCCCAGGGTCCTTCTCTGGTCCCTAAACAGTTCCGCCTCCCGCTGGTAGAGTTGCGGGGCTGGGCTCACGTGCCACGCAAAGGTGTGTCGCCACCCCCCACCCCCATACTAGTGATCATCTCTCCAGCACCCACAAATGTTTGTTAGGCAGGACAGCCACATCTCCAGGTGAGTCACTTTAGGAGAATTTGCCGTGTCTGAGATTTATCCCTAGGTTGCGAGTCCAGGAAGTCACAGCTTCTTGGAGGCCAGCCTGCAATTTGCAGCCTCAGCACCAGAACCCAAGTCCTGGGCCCCACCCAGCCCCGATGGAATCCAAGTGCAGGGAGAGGGCTCGGGGCTGGGGGTTCCAGTGATTGTGTCCAACCTTTCTAGGTGGTGGGTACTCGCATGGGGTGGCCAGGTTCTCCCGATGCTGCAGGGTCAAGGTCAGGTCGAGGTCAGGCTGTCTTGGATGCTGTTTGCTCCAAGGTTGAGGGGGAGAGAATTTGCTGCCACTGGATTTTTCCAGGCAGGTGTTCCCTGCGTCCCAGTGTGACGTTCTGTCACTGAATAAGTTAGATTAGATAAAGATGCCAGGGGACAAAGAGTAAGGCCAAGGGCGCACGTGTTGGCCCAGGATGTCACTGCTGACGGGGTGGGAGGCTCCCTCCCTCCTGTTCAGAGATTAGCAGGGGAGAAGCCGAGCTTCCTGCAAAGGGAGCTGACACGGATGCCAGAGCCCCAAGACAGGCACAGTGAGGGTTTGGGAGTTACTGGGGTCACCAAGACGGGACTTTCTTTTCCGGTGTTCACTCAGGGTTCATTCCAGGGGGCCCTAGGGGGCCATAGGCAGTGCCAGGAACTGACCCTTGGGTCAGCCACACCTGTAGGAGACTCTCTCTCTCTCTCCCCCTCTCTTTCGCCCTCCCACTCCCCTCTCTCCCTCTCCTCTCTCTCCCTCTCCTTCCTCTTTCCCTCTCTCTCCTCTCTCTCTCTGTCTCTCTCTGTCCCTTTCTCTCTCTCTCTCTCTCTCTCTCTCTCTCTCTCTCTCTCTCTCTCTCTCTCTCTCTCTCTCTCTCTCTCTCTCTCTCTCTCTCTCTCTCTCTCTCTCTCTCTCCTCTCTGTCTCTTAGGGCTCTCTTCTCTCCCCTCCTCAGTGACTGTTTATGGGAGGTTCCCGGAAGTGATCCCAGGGCCTCATGCATTCAAGGCAAGTGCTCCATCACTGAACTTTTTTTTCAGATTTATTTTTTTGAGGAGGAGGCCACACCTGCTGGTGCTCAGGGCTTACTCCTGACTCTATGATCAGGGATCTCTCCTGGTGGGACTTGGTGGACCCTGTAAGGTGCTGGGAATCGAACCCAAGTCAACTGTGTGTAAGACAAGCGCCCCTGCCCACTGTGCTCTCGCTCTAGCCCTGGGTTTCGGCCCTTTTTAGGCCAGTGATACTCAGGGCCTACTCCTGGCTCTGACTCAGGGATCACTCTTGGCCATGGTTGGGGGATCCTGTGTGGTGCCAGGGATCAAACTGGGGTTAGCCATGTGCGAGGCCAGTACCCTGCCTACTGTCCTCTGCTCCGGCCTGAGGTAGAAGGAAGGGAGGCCAGGGGATCAGAAGGACAGTGAGACAAGAGGGATCTGACTGTTTCCCTGCCGCTCCCCATCCTCCACGTGTCTACAGGCCCTGGGCTGTTCCTTGGGCTTTTCTGGATCAGTGTTTCAGCACAATTCTGTCAGGTGTTAGCAGGGACTGCTGATCCTGAGACATGTAGGCCTTCATTTCCATCCGCTTGAAATAATCCACTAAAGGTACACTTTAAAGGCTAAAGGTACACTTTTTTGTAACACTTTTATGAGTGACCCCCTACCTCCCAGGTGTGACCCCAAAATTAGAAACCCATTATAGGGCTGGTTCAAGGAGTTGGTGTATGTGTTGTGTTGAGTTTAATCCCCTGAACACCCCAGGGAGCTGCTACAGAATACCAGACCAGAAGTAGCCTCAGAGCATACCCCCCAAAGAAAAATCATAATAATTGGTAGTGTTTGAGGGTGGCTTATCCCTCAGCCCAGCTATGAGACCTAAGCTCCAGCCTCGCTCTGTGGTGACCTTGGGCCAGTCACATAACCTCTCTGTGTGCTGCTCTCCTGCCCTTGTGCTCCATCCTGGGTTCCAGATCCTTCTCAGCCCTGCGCTGTGCCAGCTGTGGCCCCACAACCCCACAATAAACCAACGGGCATGCAAAGAATTTTGTGTGGGGAGAGAAGGCACTTCATCTTGCTAAGTCCCAGTCACTATTGAACTCTTTTTGTGGTGTGTATTTTTGTTTTGGGGTCACACCTGGCAATGCTCAGGGATTAATCCTGGCTCTGCACTCAGGAATTACTCCTGGGGGTGCTATCTGGGATGCTGAGGATCGAACCTGGCTTGACCACATGCAAAGCAAGAGCCCTCCCCCACTGTACTATCGCCCCAGCTCAAACTATTAAACTTACTGCATCTGAACAGGATGTTTCTTCCAAAGGAAAACAAGGGCGTGTATTTTCTGTCCTGATATTAAGAGGCCAGAGATCAAGTCAGCCAAAGACTCGGAGAGGGGCCTTCTGGGCAGGCTGCTTTACTCCCCGGATACTGTCACCAGCCTGGATTTGCAGGCAGAGACCGAAGGGACAACGAGGAGAAAGTAGGGATATTGGCACAGAATCGACCCTTTCTTTACACCAACCTGGCCCTGGTTCACAGTAGGACACCTCAGGCCTGTTCCCATGTGCCTGCTCCCTCCCAGAATCCCAGCTCTGTTCCCTTCCCTGGGCCCTCTAGCCGCTGCCACAGGCTTCACCCAGCCTGGGGTTTGCTTGTCCCTGTGGAGGGTTTCTCTGAAGATTCCCCTAAACATCCCAGAATGGAGAGTGTAGAGCAGAAGCTGTTGCAGAGAAGGCTGAAATCAGGGAGAGGGTGAGCAAGGAAGCTCTCGCTCTGCAACATGTTTCCCAAGGAGGAGGGGGCAGCACTGAACTGACTTCTGGATTCAGGGGTCCCCAGGAGAGAGCATGCAGGCTCATCAGGGGAAGGACAGGCGCACGCAGGCGAGGGACAAAAATGGAGAACAAACGCAGTCCTTCCCATCGGGGACAGATGGGACGTGCCAAGGGCCTGCTCTCCCCTGCCTGCTGTGTTCATCCCAGGGGTTCCTGTGACTACCAGAATCTTTTTTGGTTCCAATCATAGCCAGAAGCGTGTCTGCAGAGGGGATGGCCATGACTCCCACCCACCAGCCCGATTGACTTTGGATTGGTTTCCTTAATCCTAGACTCTCTGACCCGAGTTTTCTCTTCTGTCCTGAGGGACTGGGGGGAAAGTGGAGGCTGAGGTTTCTGTTGGGTAAAGCACGTGCCTGCCCTGCCGGTGACTCACACCTGGGGCACACACCTGGGCTCTTGTTTTGACAAGGGAAAGGAAGGGATGCAGAGTCACACTGAGTGTGATTGATGAATAACAAGCTCAAGGGTGACAGGGCAGGATACTTCTAAGACTTTGAACTCAAGAGGCTGGATTTGTGCAGATGCTTCAGTCTCTGCTGGCCTCCCCACTGCTGTGACCTTGGGCCATCCGGGTGGGTGTGGGGCAGCTGACCTCTGAACCCAGCCAAGGTTCCTGTTGTTGTCTTGGCTATCACTTGGGCTGAGATCGTGTGGTCACCCAAGGAGCCCAGGGGCTCATGTCTGTGTCAGTTGCTGAGCCTGGGAGAGAAATGAGTGTCCGGGCTACCCTTTACGGGCACGGCCATCTGCACTGAGCCGGGTTGGGATTCTCGAGGCCTCTGCATTGGTGTTTCGTGGTTTCAAGGCCACCTTCCACTTTCAGTTCTTCTCAGCAGAGCTGGGCATTCAGAAGAAGGAAAAAGAGGGTTTAGGAGTGATAGGGCATTTGCCTTGCATGCAGTCGAATTGGGTTTGATCCCGGCCATCCCATATGGTCCCCAGAGCACCGCCAGGAGTAACCCTTGAGCATTGCCAGGTGTGACCCAAAAAGCAGAAAAAAAAATAGAAGGGGGCAGAGCAGACGCCCCCAAAGGGCAGCGGGACTCTGTTCCCTGTGCTCACGTAGGCACTGGCTGAGAAGGAGACTTTGTCTCAGGAAATGTTGGCAGATGTGGACTGGGGTCCTTGCCTGTCATAAAAGGAGGATAGGGACAGAGAGCTAGTACAGTGGGCAGGCACTGACCTTGCACACAGCTAACCCAGGTTTGATCCCCTGTACCCTACGTGATCCCCGAACCCACCAGGAGTGATCCCTGAGTGCAGAGCAAGGAGTAAGCTCAGAGTATGGCCGGAAATGCCACAGGGATGGGGGACCAGCGGATACCAGCACAGGGACATTATAGGGATGACCCTGGGGCCCCTTTGTCCACAGCGATCCACTGCTTCCCCACGTGAAGAAGCGGATTCCTGTCATGTACCAGCACCACACGGACCTGAACCCCATCGAGGTGGCCATTGACGAGATGAGCAAGAAGGTGGCCGAGCTCCGCCAGCTGTGCTCCGTGGACGAGGTGGACATGATCAAACTGCAGCTGAAGCTTCAGGGGTAGCGTGAGTGTGCAGGTGAGTGGACACACATGATGTGCAGGAAATGTGGACGCGGTGCCAGGATGCCTCTAGGGGTACAGAAACGGGGTTGCTGTAAGCCCTTGCTCTCAGCTGCCTGAGCCAACAGCCCCCTTGGCATGTCACTGAACTCCTCATTCCTTCCCCAGGTCAACGCAGGCCCACTGGCGTATGCCGGGCTTTCTTAGATGTCATGAACACCAAAAGATACCCCGACAACAAAGTAAAACTGCTGAAAGAGGTCTTCAGGTAAGGCCTCGGGCAGCTCCTGCCTCCCTGCCGGACAGCTCTGCCCACTTCCTCGGAGGAGCAGGAGGCCCGCCAGGCTCATGTTCTCTTTCACTGCCTTGACTTCCCGTTCCTGCACCCCTGTAGGCAGTTTGTGGAGGCCTGTGGCCAGGCCCTGGCGGTCAATGAGCGTCTGATTAAGGAAGACCAGGTGGAGTACCAGGAGGAGATGAAGGCCAACTACAGGGGAGATGGCCAGGGAGCTGTCGGATATCATGCATGAGCAGGTCCGTGCCCCCAGTCCCGGTGACCCCCCCAGCTGACCTGACCCGCTGGCCCTCTGGCATCTCCCGGAACCATGCTGTCTGAGGGACAGCGGCATAGGTTTGCGGGCGGCACCGCCACAGCTAAACTGTCCCGGTCTGACCAGCCACTTGCTCCACTTAGACGGGGACACACATCCTCTCTCTGTTTCCCTGTTGCCGTCCTGCTAAAGCAAATCAGTCACACCGAAAAGAAACCCCTGTTCCCTCCCGTCCCCTTTAGCCCCGTTTCCGTACACAGTCCTCTGGAAGAATGGGCTTCATCAGGCCAGTGGCAGGGGTTCTGTCTCACATTCAAAGTCACATGTCACTGCAAGAAAATGGCATGGGGAGTTGGGCCAAAGAGAGAGTACAGTAGGCGGGGCTTCCTGGCACGTTCCATCTCCGGCATCCTATACGGTCCCCCAGAGTACAGAGCTGGGAGTAATCCCTTAGCACTGCCAGGGGTAACCCCAAAACAATGCCAACACCAGAATTAGCGAGTTAAAGGACTTTGCCAAGGGACATGGTGAGCATGTTAGGTAGACTTGAGGCCCCCAAAGACTGGTGAGCAACCCAGAAACAAAAAGGGAGGGATTGTTCCATTTTTGACTCTTCTGCTGACCTGTAGGTCCAGGCCAAGCTTTTAGCTGTTTCATCTGCAACCTGCATTCTGACCAGCCTTCCCACTTTCCCCACACATGCTCCCTCCACGTGGATGCCCCAGATTGCATCTGCGGGCACAGCAGTGTCATGAGCAGCCGTTAAGAAAACGATGACAGAGGCCAGCCCCTCATGTGGGGGTGGGAGGTTCCGGTCTTGATGCCCCACAACCGCTTCTGCCTCTACCCCGCTCTTGGTCTGGTGGGTGCCCTGGGGATGGTCCCACTAGGTCACACATGTGGCAGGGCCCTGCCGTGGACATCTGCACTCTAACCCATGTGCTTTCTCTCTCCTTCATGCGGACACATGCAGCTGGGATGGTAAAGTCTCTTCTTGCGCCCTTAACTTCTGGTGGGCTTTGGAAAGTGGGCTCAGGCCAGCAACTCTGAGTCTGGGCATGACCACGTGCTTCCCTTTCTGGGACACGCAGAGAACAAGGCAGAAGAGCTGGCTTGTGGCTCAGCAGGCGAAGAGCTCCAGCCGGGTGGGGTGGGAGGGGGTTGGGGGGAGCATGCATGTATGGCAGTACTTCAAGGGTGTTTTCCACAAAGACTCCACATGCATGTATGACGGTACCTCAAGGGTGTTTTCCACAAAGCCTCCAAAGTCTAGAGTCTAGAGAGCTGGAACAGGAGGTGGCTACAGAGAACAGCCCAGAGCAGGGACGAATTATGGGCTGGAAACGGTAAAGCTCCCAACCCTGTGGGTACTGAATGTGGCATCAGGTGTCAGCAGCACCCAGACCTTCCCAACAGCTCAGCCACTGTGATGAGAGACTCCGTGACTGGCTTCTGGTGTATCCAGGCCCACCCACCCCGGGTTGTTTAGACAGGCCAGAGACTGGTTTCATGCTCTAAGCTCACCCGCCTGAGTGTGAAAGCAAAGATGGGAATGGGGTGGGGTGGGGGCACAGTTCATGATCTTCCCTCCAGGCTGGAAATCTGTGAGGATCTGAGAAAAGGGAGGCAGCGGAGACCCAGAGGGACAGTCCAGGTTCATTTTTAACACATTGACACTGGCATATACCACCAGTGGCTCACGCGTGAATGGGACTTCAGTGAACACAAAGGGGCCGCACCGTGGGCGGAGTGTTAATACATCAGGAACGCACTTGCCTTGCATGTAGCCAACCCAGGTTCCATCCCCATATGGTGCCCGGACCTCCAGGAGTGATCCCTTAGCACAGAGCCAGGAGTAAGCCTGAACACTGCCAGATGTGGCCCCAGAACAGAAATACCCAGACAAGCATCAAAGTGTTAAGGCCTTTGCCAAGGGACATAGAAAAGCATGTTAGATGGACTTAAAGGTCTCCCCCACCAAGACTGGCGAGTCTAGAAGGCACCCCCGCCCCTTGAGCATGCTGGCTCTGTCCCCCACCACTGGAGAGAGGTCTGAGTAGCGCCATCCCTTCCAGGCACCCCCACGACCACCCCCACATGCCCTCAGCCCGGGCTTAGAAATGCACCCCCACGAGAAAGGAGGTAGTGACACCTGTTAATGCTGTTTCTGCGCCCAGATCTGCCCGCTAGAGGAGAAGGCCAGCGTGCTGCCCGACTCCGTCCACATCTTCAACGCCATCAGCGGGACCCCGAGCAGCACCATGGTCCACGGCATGACCAGCTCATCCTCCGTTGTGTGATCCGCCCGGCAGGGGAGTAAACTCAGGATGATTTTCACAGCTGATCACCGGAAACGGGAGAGCCACAGCACAAGGACACGTCCAGGGAATGAGGGGGAAGAAGGCCACGCAGACGCACCGTCTCTGTCTCACCAGACCCCAAAGACACCTGCCTCTGTCTTCAACTCTCACTGGCAATACTCAGAGTTTTCACTGTGTCTTAACTGAGGCATGTGGTGAGCACTCTCGGGCCAGAGCCACACTGGGCTCTTCCTTCCAGTGTCCACTAAAAAGCTGGGAACGAGTTTCTAGAATGTACAAGCTGGGCGGCCGCACTACAGTGAGTGGGAGAGTAGAAGCCCACTCGGTCTCAAGGCTGAGCTGGAAAATCTTGAAAATATTTTTTCTTCCCCCTGTGGCACATTCAGGTTGAATACAGAAACTATTTTTATTGTGATTAGTTTTTGGATGACGAAGGAAACCCACCCTGTCCTTGTTTTTGTACCAGTGAATCTGGGAGGCTGAGCGCGTTTCTGCCCGTGGACTCGCATGGACGGGAATAGGGACCCTGGAGAACATTGTGTGCAGAGAACTCGTCAGGTGGTTTAGAACCAAAGTCCTCTAGGAATAAACCAACTACCCCTACGTAGTGCAGTATATCATCCTGTACATAGGGCCTTGAATACACGCTCAGCGTCCTGGACACATTTACCACCCCACCACCCCTCACACTGGCTTCCGTACCTGGTTTAATTGTGACACGTTCATGCTGTGGCTGGTGGACACAGTACCGAGACTCTGATCTTGTACATACAAAGGTGCAATATGGAGGTGTACACAGTCTTTGCTATGTTCGGTTTATAAAACTGTTTTAAAGATGTCGTCCCTTTGCCAAAATGATGGAATCTGTCATTGGTAAATCATAAATCCTGTGGCGAGCCGTGGTGTCATGTAAACCGTTTCACCACGTTTTATTTTCTTTCGAGACATTAGTAATTTTATATTTGGGAAAACAAAGGTTTTTAATTGTATTTAACTAGAACCTCTACCCTGCTGTAATTAGATACTGTACCACATCTGTATTAAACATAACATTGCTCATTTTCTGGAACTGGATGCTGGATATTTTTTGTTGAACAGCACTGAGTGGCATGATGTTGGGCACGTGGGCATGTGATGGCATTGTTGGTTTGGGCTGGCAGCACTCAGGGCTCTGTGCTCTGGCCTCACTTGTGGTAGGGCTCGGGATCAGATGCATGTGAAACAGTAGGTTACCCCTGTACCCCCTGTTCTCTCTCCTGCCCCAGTTTGTCAGATGTGCTTTAACATACTCTGGCAAGGGCCAAAGAGATGGCTCAGTGGGCAGAGCAGGCACTTGGCATGCAGGAGGCCCAAGTTCCATCCCCAGCTCTACCTGGTCCTCTGAGCATGTCGGGAGAGCCCCAAATGTAGAACTGAGAGTAGCCTCTGAGCACTGCTGGGTGCACCAGCACCCTCCCTCAAAAAACAAGTAAATGAGTGAGAAACTCCAGGGAACTAAAGAGGCTGGAGAGATGAAGCAAGGCCCACACGACCTGGTGGCTCTCGAGGCTGGGTTTGGAGGCCTGAGGAATCACGGTGCCAGTTTTTCAGCCTGTTCTGTTTCCGTGATGCGGATTGCAGAAGCAGGCGTGGGCCCAGACTCCAGCAGACTTCTCCAGCGCTCTCCTTGCCCTGTGGGCTGGCCCCCGCATGCCGTGAGGCCGAGTGTGTGTGGATACTTTTATGTCCTCCGGCTTTCCTCTGCAGCTCACCCAGGTTTCCCTCTGTGGTGTCTCCCACACTGGCGTTTGGATGAGCAACGCCTCTAGGACCAGGTGGTCATCTGCCCACCCCGTGCAACCATAGCCTCCAGTGCACACGCTCCTGTGCTCAGCACAGCCCCTGACCTGGGCAGTGCCCGTGGCCAGCACAGCCCCTGGCTTGGGTATTGCTCATGGTCAGCACAGACCTTAACGTGGGCATTGCCTGTGGCCAGCACAGCCCCTGGCCTGGGGGAGTGGTAGCTCGGGCTGCAGTGCTGACCTACCTCGGGTCCATCAGCATGTTTGCCCCTTGTCCTGCAGCCCATGTGCTTCCGGAGGTGAGAGGAAGAGGGCTTCCATGTGGGGTCGCTCCATGCTTTTCCTCCTGAAGCTTTTGTTTCTTTGGCTTATTGTGGTTTGGATCAGGGTTATTCCTGGTGGTGCTGGTGATCAAACATGGGCCTTACCTGCAGGCAAAGCACATGCTCTGCCCCCTCTGAGCTCCTCCTGTGCCCACCAAATGATTTCCTTCTTTCCTTCCTTCCTTCCTTCCTTCCTTCCTTCCTTCCTTCCTTCCTTCCTTCCTTCCTTCCTTCCTTCCTTCCTTCCTTCCTTCCTTCCTTCCTTCCTTCCTTCCTTCCTTCCTTCCTTCCTTCCTTCCTGCCTTCCTGCCTTCCTGCCTTCCTTCCTGCCTTCCTGCCTTCCTGCCTTCCTTCCTTCTTTCCTTCCTTCCTTCTTTTTTTTTTTTGTTTATGGGTCACACTCAGTGATGCAGGGGTTACTCCTGGCTCTACACTCAGGAATCGCTCTTGGTGGTGCTCAGGTGACCATAAGTGATGTCGGGTGTTGAACCCAGATGGTCAGGTGCAATAACACCCTCCCCGCTCCTGCCTCTTGTTTCCTTTTCCTATGACCACACCAGTGCAGTTAAGCACAGCCCCCTGTCCTGGATTTAAGCATTCTTGTTATTCTGGTCTAGGGGATGAGGATTCTGGGATCCTCCCAGAAGTTGACGGGTTCTCAGGAAATCCTGCATCTTAAACTCAGCTTTTGTCTTCCCGGGCAAGGAGCCTGACGTCCAGCACGATTCTGACTCGACTTTGTTTTTTCTCACAAATTTTGCCACGTGGGGCCAGAGCAATAACACGGCGGGAGGGCGTTTGCCTGCACGCAACAAACCTGGGTTCGACCCCGGGGTCCCATATGGTCCCCCGAACTCCTCCAGGAGTAATTCCTGAGCTAAGAGCCGGGAGTAACCCCTGAATATCACCGGTATGACCCCCCCCCAAAGTAAAAGCAAAAACAAAAAATTTTGCCATGTGGCACTCACTCACAGTGCACTCTCTCCTGGCACCAGAGTCATTGAGGTGGGGGCTGGCTAGCAGTCAATGGAGCCATGAGCAAGAGCCATGCGGCTATCCCTGCCTTGGTGGGCTCTGGTGATCTCCCAGGCTGCCTCTGTGGGAAGGAGCCAATTCCGCTTTCTCCCAACTCTTCTGGTGGAGCACCATGGAGCAGCCTGGGGGCACCATGGAGCACAGCAGAGCAGCCAACCACGCAAACAGCTGCTCACGCCTGACTAAAGACGGAGCTTCAGCGGCACTGCACGCCCCTGTACCAGGCCTTCTGCCTTGAGCTTCCTCCTCTTGGGGTTGGGGGTGGGGAGGCGAAGGCAGTCCCTTGCAAGGGGCATGTTCTCATGGGGAGGGGCACCAAGGCCCCTTTTCCCCCATGTCGCTGTGCCTATGTCAACACCCAGACGCCAAAGATCTCGGGGACATCTTCGAAACTGTCTCCATGGATCCGCTAGCAGCTGCGGGTTAAACACGGGGACAGATGGTGACAGTCACAGTGACTCATCGGCGTCAACAGCCCCTTCCATGAGTTATTTGGACTTAGGGCTTAGGTGCGTTGGCCCCGAGGCACATCCTCAGCTCAGCGTAATAAAGCTGTGCTCCTGTCAGCGGGACAGGTCCAGAGTAAGGCTCCGCGGTCGCCAGGCTGAATTTCCCTACTCATAAATGCTGCGCTTAGAAGCCATAAAATTCCAGTCTCCATGCAGCCAGATAAATCTGACTTCTGGAAAGACCAACTTGACAGCTCATCGCTTACTGCAGGCAGTCATTCGTCCCCCGTCTGATAAGATTAAGCTGGAAGGGGCCCAGCCCTCATTACTGGAACCTCGCAGAACAGAGTCAACTCGCCATTAAGGAGTTTGCTGTTCGCCCTCCAGTTTGGGGTTTTCCTTGGTTTGTTTTTTGTTTGGGGGTCGCTCCCAGCAGTGCTCAGGGGACCATGCGGTGCTGGGACTCAAACCCAGGTCTTCTGCATCGAGAAGAAAAACACCTGTATTATTCATTTGTCTGCAGGATGGAAATACTGAAAATATGTTTCTGCATCCAGACCAATGAAAAGTATTGAAGGCAATTACAGCTTCATTTGTGTAGAGATTTTTTTCTTTTTGCTCATACCCGGCTATACTCAGGGGTTACTCCTGGGCTCTGCACTCAGGAATTACTCCTGGCAGTGCTCAGGGTACCATATGGAATGTCAGGGATTGAACCCAGGTCGGCTGCATGCAAGGCAAACGCCCTCCCGCTGTACTATTGCCCCAGCCCATGATTTTTTACTTTGGTACAAAATGCTCATTGAAGTAGCAACTTTTGGAGAGTTTCTTTTTTAACATGATTTCTTGCATTATTTAATTTTTATTTACTAGTGAATACATATAAAAGACTAGATGCTATTAAATTTTTCCAAATTATGGTTATAGTATTAAATATAGATGACATTCATTACACAGCACATGAACTAGAACTTTTGTTTGGGGAACACCCCAGCAGTGCTCAGATTATTCCTGGCCATGTGATCAGGGGTTATTCCTAGTGATCCAGGGGGACCTTATGGGTTCCTGGGAATAGAACCAGGTCAGCGCATTCAAGGCAAGCGCCCTCCCTGCTGTGATACCAGCTCTGGCCCCAAGATTAGGCTACTACTGAAGCAACTTAAGCCGCTTTTCTTTCTTAGTACATTTTTAAATCTCCATCCTGGTTGCTTTCAGGATTTGTGTTTTTTGTTTTAGTTTGTTTGTTTTTTAATGTAATATCTGCAGAGCATAATTTTGACCACTTTAACCATTTCTCTTTTGTGTTTTGGAGCCATTCCAGGCAGTGCTCAGGGTTGACTTCTGACACTGTACTCAGGGATCGTTTCTGGCAGTGTTCAGGGGATCACAAGCAGTTTGGGGCGGGTTGTGTGTAAGACAAGGGTCCTGCAACCTGTCCTGTCTCCCCAGCCCCACCTTCACCATTTTAAGGGTTTGGCTCAGGGGTACCTGGTCACTTTTACAGCTCTGGGTCCATCCCAATTGCCCATCAAACTCCACAATCGTCAGATAGTCTATCCCTCTTTCTTCTTGGAAGTAACCTGGAATGTCAAACTCCGCTTAGTATCTTCCAAGTGATGTTGTCTTCCTGGCCATAGACTCCACGTAGTGTGCAGGAATAGAACTTGTTTTGGGCTTTAGCAAAGCTCCTAGGTACAAAACTGATAGTAGGTTCTGTAGACACATAGGACTTGTTCAGCCAGATGACATAGTTGCCTATTGAAAAACACCATCTGATTTCCATCAACAGGGCAATTTTTCATAGACACGGCATAGCCATGGAGTACTATGTAGCTATGAAAAGGGACTAAGGCTTTCTTTGCTATGCTACAGAATGATCTTCAGGATGCTGTAAGCAAAATAAACACAGAATTGAAAGGTTAATAGAATGCTCCCAGTTATTTAAGAATTAGTGAGCTATAGAAACAAATATTTGCTAAAAGAGAAAAGTCTTAAGTTATTTTATAGCTTAAGGGGAGAGCAAGAATAACATACCAGGAAAATAGGAAAACAGGGTTAGAAGAAAAACCTGTCCAGGGCCTGAAGAGAGAGCACAGTGGGTAGGTCAACTTGTCCTGCCTGCAGATGACCCAGGTTCAATCCCCGCATCCCACATGGTCCTCTGACCACCACCAGCAGCAGTAATTCTAGAGTGTGTAGCCGGAAGTAACCCCTGAACATTGCCAGGGGTGCACCCCCAAACAGATAAAGCTGTCCAAACATAATTTGCTTTCTTTATTTGGTGTTACAACCATGTAAATGTTTATATCAAATTATAATGTTATATCAAAAAATGTCTGAACCCCTACCCAAAGAATTTAAAGAAGCTCCATCTTCCTAGAGTTGGACAGAACATCGACAAGATAGAAGACATTTATGGCATTAAATTCATGATGATTCTGGGACAGGAAAACTGGTAGTCACTGAAGAAAGAAAAGCAAGAAAAACCCAACCGGGCCCGGAGCAATAGTACAGTGGGGTGGGCATTAGCCTTGCCTGTGACTGACCAGGGCTCATACTCCGGCATCCCATAAGACCCCCTCCCCCAACACCACAGGAGTAACTCCTGAGTGCAGAGTCAGGAGTAACCCCTGAGCATTGCCCAGAGTGACCCAAAAAAGGCAAAAAAAAAAAGTAAGTAAATGATTTTGCTCAACTCTACACCAGCAGCTGAGAAGACAACCCTGAAAGGCAAAGGAAACAGTGGCTGCGGGCTCTCCTTGGGCTCCTCGGCCACCCTGCCCACATCCCGCTTGGGATGGAAAATGCCAACACAGAAATGCCGATGGGCACCAGAAAGTCGACACCCCCCCTCCTCATGATGGAGGCTGATAGGGTGTGCTCTCTCTCTCTCTCTCTCTCTCTCTCTCTCTCTCTCTCTCTCTCTCCCTCTCTCCTCTGACCCCCATCATCTCTCTCTTCTTTCTTTCTTTCTCTCCTTTCTCTTTTCTCTCTTCTCTCTCCTCTCTCCTCTCTCCCATCTCTGACCTTTCTCCTCTCGCTTTCCTCTCTCCCTCTCCTCTCTCTCTCCTCTCTCTCCCTCCTGTCCTCTCTTCTCTCCCTCCTGTCCTCTCTTCTCTCCCTCCTCTCTCTCCCCTTTCTCCCTCTCTTCACTCTCTCACATTCACACACAACACATAAACGTTGCAAAATGTCAGATTCAAGGTGGGGTTAGAGACAGTACAGAGGGCATTTTCCTTGAACGAGGCAGCCTGGGTTCGATTTCCCACGTTCCTTGTGGTGCCCTGAGCCCCGCCAGGAATAATTCCCGAGTGCAGGGCCGGAAGTGGCCTCCAGTTTCAGGTCTGGACCTTCCTGTAGAGTCAGGGCTGCGGCTGCAGGTCTTGGCGTGGTGACACAGGGCTGAGGAGCAACCTGCTGTCTCCTGCGTGGGAGAAGCTCCTGTCGTCGGTGGCCTGGGGGCCGGCTGGAATGTGGCCCCACAGGTGGGTGTGGGGCGGGAGCAACAGCACCCCATTGTGTCATCAGGGCTCTGGAGAGAAGCGGAGCGGAGCCGGGTGTGTGTGTGTGTGTGTGTGTGTGTCTGTTGTGTCTGTGTGTGTGTCTGTGGTGTGTCTGTGTGTGTCTGTGTCTGTGTGTGTCTGTGTCTGTGTGTGTCTGTGTCTGTGTCTGTGTGTGTGTCTGTGTGTGTCTGTGTCTGTGTGTGTCGTGTGTGTCTGTGTCTGTGTGTGTCTGTGTCTGTGTGTGTCTGTGTCTGTGTCTGTGTGTGTGTCTGTGTGTGTCTGTGTCTGTGTGTGTCTCTGTGTGTGTCTGTGTCTGTGTGTGTCTGTGTGTATCTGTGTCTATGTGTGCTGTATGTCTGTGTGTGTGTGTGTCTGTGTCTGTGTGTGCCTGTGTGTATCTGTGTCTCTGTCTGTGTGCATATATGTCTGTGTCTGTGTCTGTGTGTGTGTCTCTGTGTGTGTCTGTGTCTCTGTGTGTGTGCATGTCTGTGTGTGTATCTGTGTCTCTGTGTGCATGTATGTCTGTGTCTGTGTGTCTGTGTGTATGTCTGTGTCTTTGTGTGCATGTATGTCTGTGTCTGTGTGTGTGTCTGTGTCTCTGTGTGCATGTATATCTGTGTCTGTGTGTGTCTGTGTGTGTCTCTGTGTGTTTGTGTCTCTGTGTGTCTGTGTGTGTCTGTGTGTGTGCGCATGTGTGTCTGTCTTGTGTGTCAGTGTCTGTGCATGTGTATGTGTGTGTGTGTGTATGTGTGTGTGTGAAGACTTATCAGAGGACTTGCTCATACCAGACCGGAGCCCCCAGGCCCCAAACACCCAGCAGGGCTGGAGAGGCAGTGCTGGGCCTCACACGTCATCAAGCCCAGTTTGATCCCCAGCACCACCACGACTGATTACCCCGATCCCTGAGTCCAAAGCCAGGAGGAACCCTGAGGAACCCAGTCCTCCCAGGAGAGCCCAAAATGAACAACACAAACCAAATCTGCAGCGGACATCGTCAAGCAGGAGAATCAGGATTGCTGATGGCGTGTCTGGTGTAGAGGCCTGTGGACTCAAGTTCTGGAAAGAACCAGGGTTCATTTCCAGAGGCAGGAGAAAGTGCCAATGTCCAGGGCAAAGGCTGGAAGTAATCTGGTATATGAGGGGCAGGGGTCATTCTTGTGTGCCCATCTGTCCTTCCACTGATTGGGCAAGACCCAGCCACACAAGGAGGTGCCAGCCACTTTGCTTGGCCGGTGAGCTCAGTGATAATCTAATCCCCCATACCCTCAGAGACATACACCCAGGTCCTGTGTGACCGAGTCTCCGGGCCCAGTCAAGCTGACACATAAACCAACCACACAACCCACGTCTGCACTGTGGAAAGGGAGCCGGGAGTGAAGAAGCGACACTGAGTTGATAAGTCTTAGACATGGCCTCCGTCTTGGCCTGGACAGAGGCCGGGCCAGCAGAGGCCACTGTGCGTCCCCAGGGAAGTGGACGCCATGCCTTTCTGTATTGGGATCCGAGACCTCCCCTCGGATGCCCGAGGCAAGAGCAGGGCCCACTCGGCAAGGGACATACAGAGCTAGTAGCCGGCTCCATTCTGGTGTGGCCAACCCGTCCCCCTCCAGACTCAGAGAGCCCAGTGACCCCCTCCCTCTTGTTCCTCCTGGACACTCCGTCCCCGTGGATGCTCCCTGTGACCCTGCCGGGGAGGGTTTCCCCATAGGAAGCCAAAGCTCAGAGAGGGGCTGAATGTGCCCAATGTCACACAGCACCAGGTGTGCTGCCGGCAGTAACAGAGGGCCAGGGGCGTGTCACCGGATCGCCTGGATGCCCGGGGTCACCGAGAGCCAACACAGAGTGCTGCAGCCCGGGCAAGAGCTGGACAGCAAGTGGCTAACCCACAGACACCTCAGAACGTGCCTGCATTGGAGAAGGGCTAGCAAAGGGCATCTCCCTAGAGAGAGGGACCCCGAGGGGTCCCTATGCAACGCCGCAGGGCATGGGCAGAGCCCTGCACGAAGGGAGGAAGATGTCCACGTGCTAAGGAAAGAGACCAGGCCAGGCCCCTCCATCCCCCGCCCTCAGGAGGAACCAACCAGGCTCCAAGGGTTGAGGTGCATGCTTGGCACACACAAGGCCCAGATTCAATCTCATGCTGCCAGTGGCCTCAGCATCAAAGGGGGCCCTACGGGACGGGAGCGTCCAGGAGGAACAGGGAGGGGGTCGATGGTCACTGGACTCTCTGAGTCTGGGGGGGACGGGTTGGCCACACCAGAATGGAGCCGGCTACTAGCTCTGTATGTCCCTTGCTGAGTGGGCCCTGCTCTTGCCTCGGGCATCCGACGGGAGGTCTCGGATCCCAATACAGAAAGGCATGGCGTCCACTTCCCTGGTGACACACAGTGGCCTCTGCTGGCCAGGGCCTCTGTCCAGGCCATCAGAGGGCCCTGAGCACCGCTGGGCCTGGGCACCGTGGCACCCGCAGATGAAACATCAGGCCGAGTTGACTGAGTATCGCTGGGAGTGGCTCCCAGACTCCTGAGCACTTCCTGGGAGTCCTCCACCCACGGGAGGGGCGGAAATAGCAACCATCGTTGCCAACACCCAGATCTTGGGCTTCACCAGCTTCTGGGCCCGTGAAGTTGAGATGAGTCCATTGTCTAACCCTTCCAGCCTCGGTCCCCACGTCACATCAGCCATCGCGAGTCCTGACAGAGACGGGCCAGCAGAGCAAAGGTTTCTGTCTCGGCCCTTGGCGGGGCAACAGTCCCAAACAATGTCACCAAACCGGGACTGAAACGAGGGCAGGGAGGGCCTGGTTGGGAAACAGTCGCTGTGTGCACAGCCTTGGGAGCCCCGTGGGGCTACCCTGAGCCTCCCAGGAGAGGCGGAGGTGTTGGAACCCAGCCCACAGGACACCGGGGAGGGAGGAAGGATTTATACCGGGAGAGCAAGACAGTTCAGAGAGAGTTGATGGGGCGGGCGAGCACAGCAGAGGCCCAGAGGCAGACCTGACAGCGTTCACAGGGGACATTTTTTTTCTGGTGTATTTCTGGGCCGCTTCAGGAGGGAAACATCGGCTTTCTAGAGATTAATCCTGGGGCGGGGGTGGGGGGGCGACCGATAGCACAGCAGGGAGGGACATTGGCCTTGCATGTGGTCGACCCAGGTTCGATCCCTGGCATCTCATGGGTCCCTGCTCCCCTCCGGGAGTGATCCCTAAGTGCAGAGCCAGGAGAAAGCCCTGAGCACTGCCAGGTGTGGCCCCTCTGCCTCCCTCCGCCAAAAAAATTAAAATAAAATAAAGATTACGGGGCCGGAGTGATAGCACAGCGGGTAGGGCGTTTGCCTTACATGCAGCTGAGAGAGCGTTAGGCTCAGGGAGAGCGTTAGGCTCATGGAGAGCGTTAGGCTCATGGAGAGCGTTAGTCTCATGGAGAGCGTTAGGCTTGTGGAGAGCGTTAGTCTCATGGAGAGCGTTAGGCTCAGGGAGAGCGTTAGGCTCATGGAGAGCGTTAGGCTCGTGGGGAGAGTTAGGCTCATGGAGAAAGTTAGTCATGGACAGTGTTAAGCTCAGGGAGAGTGTTAGTCTCGTGGAGAGTGTTAGGCTCGTGGATAGCGTTAGGCTCGTGGGAGCGTTAGGGCTCATGGAGAATGTTAATCTAAGGGAATGAAACAGACGCACCATGCCCAAAGGAAATTGAGACGGGATACTTTGATTTCATAGCTCAAACCCCAAACCTAAAGAAGACGTTCCACTCCGATTCTGAACTCAGGTTTCTTGCCTTGCTGGACAGGTGTAGCTACTCAAGGTCTTTTGGACAGGTGTTGTTTAGACTAGGCCGATTTATCTCTGTGATCATCTCATGCACTGGGCAAATCCAATAAATCTGAGGCTTGTTTGTTTGGAAGCCCACACGCCCACTGTGCTCAGGGCTCATTCCAGTGGGACGCGGACACTATAGGTGATGCCAGGATCAAACTCAGGTGGCACTGGTAGCCCTTCACAAGAAAAAGCAGCCAACCCCATCAAAAAATGGGGAGAAGAAATGAACAGAAGCTTCCAAAAAGAAGAAATTCGAATGGCCAAAAGGCATATGAAAAAGTGCTCTTCATCTTTAATCATCAGGGAGATGCAAATCAAAACAACAATGAGGTACCATCTCACACCACAGAGACTGGCACACATCCAAAACAGCAAGAACAACCGGTGCTGGCATGGTTGTGGGGAAAAAAAGGGACTCTCATCCACTGTTGGTGGGAATGCCGACTGGTCCAGTCCTTTTGGAAAACAATATGGGCATTCCTCCGAAAACTAGATATTGAGCTCCCATTTGATCCAGCAATAGCATCCTGGGAATATACCCGAGAGACCGAAAAACACATAGCAGAAACACTATCTGTACTTCTTTCTTCATCTCTGCGCTATTCACTATAGCTAGAATCTGGAAACAACCTAAATGCCCGAGAACAGAGGACTGGCTAAAGAAACTGTGGTTCATCTACACTATGGAATACTATGCGGCTGTCAGGAAGGATGAAATTATGAAATTTACCTGCAAATGGATGGACATGGAGACTATCATGCTGAGTGAAATTAGTCAGCAGGAAAAGGACAGATATAGAATGACCCGCTGCTGGCCTGGCCTTGTCCGCCTGGAGGACGAAACCTGGGCAGGCGCCCACTGGGCAATCCCCACTCCTTAGGGTTTTCCGTTTGCAAGCTGGAAGTGACGGTCTAGCGGGGCCTAAGCCCCAAGTCTATCCCCACACCTTCGGGTGAGAACTTCTGTGGAGGCGGAGGGTAGTTGGGGGAACTTCAGCGCCCGCCCAAACTTCTTGTCCTGAAGTTCCCAGCGACAGCCTCCGGGGGAGTCCACAGGGGTCCCCTGATGGTCCCCACCTGCTCTGCACTCTGGGATCACCCCTGCCGGGTTCGCGAGCCTTCCCCAGAGGCCTGTCTCCAGTCCCTTCTAACTCTCTTTACTCCACATACACGCAGGCTCAGAATACAGTCCCGCACAGCCCCCAAGCTGAATTACCTCTGCCCAGTGTTGGAAACAGCTGACAACTGTTTCTATTCCTACCCTCTCCTGTCACAGGCTCCTGGCCCCCACCCATCCCCACCCTGCCGCACAGAGAGTGGGGTCCCTTTCAGGGTGCAGTTGTCCTGAAGCCTGGTTAGCCCCGGCTGGGCTAGCGGCTGCTCCAGCCACTGTTACAAATCTGGCGGGGCTGTAACTTTGTATCTTATGATCCCTTTGAGCTGGAAAACACAATCTCCCCCGCCACCATCCCAATAACTGTAGTTTGCTGGCCTGTTGGGTATGTTTGAGTTTGTTTTGGGGGCGGGGAGAGGGCCTAAAGCAGGCACAGGACCTCCACATGCAAGGCAGGTGCTAAATGATGTTTGTGGTGTTTTTTTCTTGTTTTGTTTTGTTTTTTATAAATTCTTTTTTATTTTTGGTCGCACCCAGCAATGCTAAGGGGTTATTCCAGCTTTACTCCTGGCGGCCTGGGGGACCATATGGGGATGCTGAGTATCAAACCCACCCAGGTGGGCTGGTGGATGGTTTGCAAGGCAGATGCCCTACCCACTGTGCTATCACTCTGGCCCCTATGTTTTTTTATTTTTTATTATACCACGGAGAGATATACAGTTACAAAGATGTTCATGTTTGGGTTTCAGTCACACAGTGTTCCAGCACCCATCCCTCCACCAGTGCCCATTTCCCACCACCAATGTCCCCAGAAATGTGTTTTCCTTTTTTTTTTTCCTTTTGTCACACCTGTCAATGTTCAGGAATTACTCCTGGAGGTGCTCAGGGGACCATATGGGATGCCACGGAGCGAACCCAGGTCGGCCGTGTGGAAGGCAGATGCGCTACCCGCTGTGCTATCGCTCCGGCCTCTGTATTCTTAATAGTCCCCGAATGGTTTTATTTGTTCCTCGTATTTTCTGTTCTGTGAGTAAAGACGGTTGTTTGTAACTTAGTGGAAGCATCTTGAACCCTGAAGGGCCACTCCCAAGTGCCGGAAGGCAGACTCGAAGGCTGGTGACTGCAACCACCACCTTCTGGGAAGATGAGACTCAGAGACGGTCGGTCGGGAGATCAGATGCGCGGCTGGAGAGACAAGACCACGAGGAGAGCCTTTGCTTGACTGGCTGAACCCGGTTCCACCCTCAACATCCCACATGGTCTTCCCCAGCCCACCAGGTGGGACCCCTGAGTGCAGAGCCAGGTGTAAGTCCTAAGCACCGCCAGGTGTGGCCCCAAAACCAAGGGGCAAAGAAAGATCAGAGGCTGAGTGGGGCCCCACGCCCATGCTGGGGTGAGATTAGCTTAAAGCCACGCCCATCAGCCCCTTCCTAGCCGTAGCACCCTGGGGGTGCAGGGAGTGAAAAACGACACTGGCTGGAGACCCGAGTGCATGCTTCTCTGCTCCTTCCAGAACCCGATTTCCCGGGTGGGGGACCCGCTGCCCTTGCCAACACCCCCAGGGAAGGCCAGTATGCCCTGACAGTCCAGCGTCATCTGCTCCTTTCTGAGCGGCCCAGGCTCCAGAAGGGCACTGGTGCCGGGCCAGGCCAGCCGCTGCACACACGCCTTGTGGCCCCCTCTCAGGTGGGGCTGAAAGGCCCAGCTCTGAGCTCGAGGTACTGTGCTCTGTGCTCTGTGCTCTGGGCTCAGCGCTCTGTGCTCTGGGCTCTGTGCTCTGTGCTCTGGGCTCAGCACTCTGTGCTCTGTGCTTTGGGCTCAGCGCTCTGTGCTCTGTGCCTGTGCTCTGTGCTCTGGGCTCTGTGCCTGTGCTCTGGGCTCAGCGCTCTGTGCTCTGGGCTTTTTTGCTCTGTGCTCTGGGCTCTGGGCACTGTACTCTGGGCTCAGCACTCTGTGCTCTGGGCTTTTTGCTCTGTGCTCTGGGTTCTGTGCTCTGGGTTCTGTGCTCTGTGCTCGGTGCTCTGCTCTGGGATTTGTGCTCTGAGCTCTGTGCTCTGGCCTCTCAGCTCTGGGCCCTAAGCTCTAGGCTCTATGCTGTCAGCTCTCAGGGCTCTGGCTCTGGGCTCTGCTCTGGGCTCTGGCTCTGTGTTCTGGGCTTTGCGCTCTGAGCCTCTGCTCTGGGCTCTGGCTCTATGCTCTGGGCTCTGGGCTCTAAGCTCTGGGCTCTGTGCTGTCAGCTCTCTGCTCTGGGCTCTGGCTCTGTGCTCTGGGCTCCCAGCTCCCGGCTCTTGATTCTGCCTGGACACAGCCTTGGATCTTGTTGTCAAGGTCAGTTGTCAGGGTTCTGCTGTGCCCGCCATTGCCTACTCGCTCAGCCAACCCCGAGAAAGGCCACACACACCCTCAGTCCCCAGGTAATGGGGGAGCAAAGTCCCCTTGTAAAGAAAACCCGAGTCTGTGATTTCGAGGTGCTCTTATCCTCATAGGCTGAGCAGGGGGAGGAGCCGCTGGGCCCACCCCCCATCATGGGGTCCCCGCCCTGCCCCCACCCCCATTCTACCATGCACTAGGGGCCTTTCAGACGCCCCTGCAGCCCTTTGTCTTTGGGGGTCAGGGTGGCAGCTGCTGGGCTGTGACGTTTATGGGGCTGTCCCTGCACAGAACACCCAGGTGCAGAATCTTATGATGGGGGAGAATCCTGCTCCCCCAAATGCAGCTCCCCCAGCAGCCAGGGCCAGCCACCAGAGCTGCTCGGCTCCCACCCACCAACTCTCAGGCCTCAGAACAGCTCCCACTGCTATCTGCTCCTCAGGGGCCCAGCAACCCTTCCCGTCTGCTCCTCTGGGGGCCCAGCAACCCCTTCCCGTCTGCTCCTCTGGGGACCCAGCAACCCCTTCCCGTTCCTCAGGGGCCTAGCACCCCTTCCCAGCCACAGGCTCTCGGAGCTGCCGCCAGCTGAGCCCGTCAGGGAGGAGCAGCTGTGCTCGGGCTCCCCGTGTCCCCGGATTCCGCCTCCTGGAGCAGAGAGGCGCCTCGCCCGACCAGGGCGGTCTGGTCTTGTTACTGGGTCACTCTGGAGTCGGCTGGGGCACCGGAAAAGCAGGCTCTGGGGACCGGGGACTGCTGGCACCGACAGACACAGCTCCTCGTGCCCGCTGCTGACAGCTGCTTCCCTGGGCCTGCCAGAGGCGTGGCCAGGCAGGGAACAAAGCCGCAGGTGGGGCAGGGCACGCGTTCACTTCGTACCCGCACGGCCCCTTATAGCATCGCACGCGGCCGGCGAGACAGATGGATGTAAGAAGCAGCAGATAAGAGCAGGCCTGGCCAGGCAGGTGAAACAGACAGCATGGGGCCGAGACACGAATGTGCCCATCAGAGGCCAGAGGTGCCCACGGGAGCAACGCCTTTGGCTGCTCAGCTGCCAGCAACAAGGAAGCTCCATTTTCAGAGGCGAGACAAGCTGTCCCTTAAAAGATACGTGACCTGTGGGCCAGAGCGATAGTGCAGTGGGGAGGGCATTTGCCTTGCACGCAGCTGGCCTGGGTTCAATCTCCAGCCTCCCACACGGTCCCTGAGCACCGCCAGCAGTGATTCCCAAGTGCAGAGCCAGGAGGAATCTCTGAGCATCACCGATGTGACCCAAAAAAACGGGAGAAAATGCATCCTGAACCTGAAATCAGGCAGACTTCTCCCAGAAACCCTCACAAATGACTTTCTCTAGGGCCAGAAAGAGTGCAGGGGCGGAGGCTCTCTCTGTTCACTCATGACTCCAGTCTAATTCCCCGATGCCCCAGATGCCCCCGAACCCTGCCAAGAGAGACCCCCGAGCACCACCGGATGTAGTCCAAACTACCCACCCGGCCACCAAGTAAAATAAGCCCTTCTCGAGCCACGAGCGCCAGAGTCCAAGGCCAACAGCAATTCTGTCCTAGGTTACGTCTAATCTCAGACACCCACCCCACGGCTGCCGGCCTGTGCCTTACGGCCACTTGCACGCTGCCCCCATGGAACTGTCTTCTAATGACCTGGGAGGGTCAGCCCACTTCACGGGGGTGTCTGGAAGCAGGGGAGGTGAGTTCGGCAGATGGGGCGGCCGGCGCAGTCTGGGATCCGTGCAGGGGTGGGAGGAGAGGGCCAGAAGTGGGGAAACGTCCCCCAGGACGGAGCCAGTGTCCAGACTGAGGCTGGACCATGGCCAGGCCCGGTGGTGGCCCATGAGGAGCCAACAGACGAGCAGGCAAATAGCCCCGGGTCTGACAAACAGGAGCGCACAGAGTCTCTTGGCTGCATCCATCTTGGTATTGAAGTCGGTTTGGTTTAGGTCTGTTAGCTCCTGCGTGCTCAGGGCTTTGTACGGGTTCTGTGCTCAGGGATCACACCTGGTCGGGCTCAGGAGTCTGGGTAGGGTAATGGAGTAGGGTGATGGGGGTGTCAGAGTTGGGACTGGGTTGACCACATCAAAGCCAGCACCTGCCTCTGTACCAATGCTGCCCACGTAGCCACGGTGCAATTACCACACTCCGGCTCCACCCATAGTGCCAGGGGCCTCCACCACTGACCCTGTGTTACTTCTGTCTCGGCCTCCCAAAGCTATTCCCCTTTTTGTTGAGGCCCATGGTTTACAACACTGATAATGATAGTTTTGTGCACATAGTATTCCAGCA